>JBBPTV010000452.1:0-21835 GCA_038094275.1 Tubosaeta brunneosetosa | reverse complement strand
CACCACCTAGACGGATGGTTGCAGTGGAGCGGAGATTTCGGGGCTCTGCCAAGAAGCTGCGTTGTTGACCATGCGAAAAGACATTCAGGCACCCGACGTGAGACCTTTCCTTGGAGACACTGTAGATGTCTCATTGCAGTCTTAGGTCCCCCAAACCGCCTTTGAGGAAGCCGCACGGTCTATTCGAAAGCAAATCACACCTGACATGATGAACAAGTACCGTGGTTGGGCTGAAGAATATGGATTGAAGAATATGTGGGGTTAACCACCGGACCTTGGGTAATGAGATAAATTTTCAATGAGCTGGTAACACCACGTCGCTAAGTTATTTGGTCGTTACTTGTGTACTAATTCAGGCCGCAGCGTGTGATGTGACAAATATGTTCCCTCATCGAAGGTCATTCTGTCGCTGGCTGTACTTCCGGACTCAGAGGCTGTCGCATACCTCAAGGAGACGATCATGAAAAGGCCCGACCTTGCGCACATTGAGCCAACATAGTATCAACTCCTCTGCGACAGTGATAGCCCAGGTGTACAAGCTCAGAGGTGTAAGACGTGAAGCTCGTTTGAAGGAACTAGATAACATTTTTGAGTAGCTCTCGGTCGAAATATTCTGCCAACAAGGGTAGGACCTGGCATTGGCGATCTCAGATGCGACGGATCTAAAGCAAGGTCGCAAGATGAACCAATCTGTGTTGTGGGATTTAAAAACGAGTTAGAATGCAACTGCATTCCTGTCATCAAACTGTTGCGTTGTTATCACGAGCTTATTTAACTCTGCAGTTGCCAGGCATTCGAAGTTTCCGGCACTTCAAGTGAGGCGACAGCCGTTGGTACGCCGTTTATCACCATCTTACAGCATTCTGTGTTGTTGATTGTATCAGGCCCCGGCGAGATCACATTTTATGCCGATGTCTATCTTGAACGATGACACTACTTCCCTCACTCATACAGTATTATGCGTAGATGACGCGGTCAATGGTCAAGCCCGATTACGGTTTGCATCGCGCTTTTTCTGCCGCTTGAGACTTCCTTCGTCACATAACCGACGATATGTTAGTGTCGGTGATCCGCAATCGCAATTCCTCAGATACTGCAGAACTTCCCTCCACCGACTCAAATCAAGTTTTGCATCACCGGGAAGCTTTCTAGGTCACCTTATCAACAAGTTCTATCATGCAACTTCTATGGATCACGAAAAGCTTATAATCAAATTCACATCCAATCATTCACTCAGGTTTCACATGTTCTGTGCTGACAGTAAGCGCGCCCATGACCTTCGTGGTTGGCAGACTTCACGGGAACATTTTTGGAATAGCGATGGATCTCGTAGAAGTTGCCGCCTCTTTGCGCCCGAGTAGTTTTCTTGAGGAACAGAGAAACAAGGGAGGCAGCTCACGCCCAAGTGGGATGACCACCTGAGGATCAAAAAGGACGACGACGAACGGGTTTTAGCAATGTCGTTGATGAAGATTGGAGTAGGTGGGTTCTAATATATTCATAGTGCCTCTGCAAATTGTCGTGACTGTTTTTCCGAACTGCGTCCCAATCTGAGTTGTTTGTAAGTTTGCTGTCATTAACATAGGGATCTACAGGTGACAACGTGGTAAGTTTTCCTGATTATTGGTTTCACTATTCTTTCTCATCTCCGAGTCTGATCGCTGTTATGCGGACTAGCACCGACCACACAACAAGCAAGTTCATCCTTGCGAACACCATACGTTTATGAATGTCCTCTATGCCTACCTCCGAGAGGCGGGACATGAGGATATATGCGCCAGCACACTCACGTCTGCGTCGAACAAATCTCTGATCAACTCAAACGATCCCGCTAAATCCCGCACCGTTTAGGCAAAATGGATCGGGGATGACACCGGCCATAGTAACCTGCGCCCTGCTGCGGAGTCAACATGCTGGCGCCCATTTGACCTCGGAGCTGAGGCGAAGGCGCGGGAACGAGAACGTCTTGAACGGAAGAAAGGTCTGAAACTCGTCGCCGTGCATTTGCATACGCAATTCTGTTGGACCTATTGGTTAAACCGAAGAGCCGGTGCGAGGATGGGTTGTTATGCATGCTCAAGAAGATGAGGCGTCGCATCCGCGCGAAACTCGATGTCACAGTCCGACTCACGGAGGCTAGAGACCCAGCTAGCTTCCGGCCACCAGTGGCACCTCGCGTGTACAAGTGCCTTCAGAAATGTGTACATACCTACTGGTTTAGTGCCACATCATACGCATGCCCTGTAACAAATATCGGTCTTGAGTCATCGTTACCAATTCTGCTGGATAGAATAGTGATTCCCTGTTGGTAGTCCGGCATTTGCCGTCCTGGGTATTTGCCTCGAGAGTTTCCTTTTTGACCTCGGCCAGCCCAGCCAATTGGCTATTTGAGGAGGCGCTTCTACCTTCAGTGTAGCTTCACTAGTCCCTTGGTAGAGGGATCTTCATTAATCATTCTCCGAGTAAGAGGCCATTTGTCCATCGCGTTTTCCGGTTCATATTACAGGAGAGCTTGCGCTATACTGCGCGAGAGACGCTTTACGTTTTCAGTGTTCTCGTCCATGCCTCGACCTCTTTCTGGCTAATTATGTATGTGATCTGGATCTAAAACAGATGTGTGTTGACTGAGTTCACAGTGATGAGGGTACTGAAGTCCTTCCATCAGCACCGAGTCTCGACCCTGAGGCAAGGCCGATCATGCAGTCGCATCTGGGTTACCCCAAACCACCACGTACTCTGTCCTTATGGGGTTGATAACAGACGGCCACCGTCTTGGCAAACCGTCACGGTTCCAGCTCACGATAGCCAATATATGTTATGGCGTCTGTCGGTAGCAGGCATGTTGCTACTCATAACATGCATTCAAGCATAAATCCCTCACGGAAAACATATTACCCGGACCTTTATCGCCTTCGTCACTACAATATTCACGAATGATCCTCGTGGTCGGCTCGAGGTCCGACCCCCCGAAGGTAGCCCTTTTCAATTTTATTTGACTTTAGATGCCTGACCGTTTGGTGCCCCTTCTGGATCAGGTGTTACATCGTGATGTGGGTCTACCCAGCTACATTGCGACCATTCTTAGTGCTAGGCTGTGGGTTTAGCATGAACCTCTAGGATTATCGGATGGCAATGGCCGATCAACCCATCGATCAAGCATCCCTAAGTGCTAAATATCTCGCTTCTGTTACCGGACATAGTTTTGTCATGTGTTGGATGGTTGTGACATTTAAGAGTTGGATGACTCCAGTTTCCTGACTCCAAAGACCCCACTCGCACGACACTTGCGACTCACGAGCCATGAGCCAAGTCGTTCACGAGAGCCCGAACGTGTCGCAGACTCCAGCTGATGCCGTCCCTGTGGGCAAGGGTACAACTTCTGGCGCAACATCTTCCGTGTCAGGCCCACCAGAGGTTGCAATCATGCTCGACATCGAACATACTCTTGTGGAAGACGATCCGCGGACTTGGTCAAACACTAGAAAGGTCAGCTCGCTATATATTTAAACTCTGTGAATGAATGTGGTTAACATTTGAGCTGTTGAAGAACGTGACCTTGTTCATCATTTCAGCCGCTGCTGTGATCGCAGGCATGTCCGCTACTATTCAGAATCGTGAGTGGGCATCCTGTCCCAGGAACAGTGCGCTTGATGCATTACTGGAACTTCAGCTGCAAACGCCCAGATCCAACAGGAATTACATACGACTGCGTATGAAATCAGCATGAGCTTGTCATTCTTTATTCTCGTCCAGGGAAATTTCCCCCTTATTTGGAGTGCGGTCAGCGAGATCAAGGGGAGGAAAGTACGTGATATCATCGTTTTGCGTCGGTGGCGCCCCACTGATCTGTTATCGATAGCTCGTCTATTTGGTCTCCGTTGCGCTTTTTACCATCGCCTCGACCATCGTGGCCGTTTCAAAGACCATAGGTCTCGTCATCGGCATGCGGGTGATTCAAGCAGCTGGGTAAACTCTCCGTTTGGGACTCTTTTCCGTCGACTTACCAATAGTTCACACACCTAGCTCGAGCGCTGTGATGTCCATTGGAGCTGCAACACTCGCAGATATATATGAGTCACATCAACGGGGGTCCATGATGGGCATATTCTATACCGGACCGCTCCTGGGACCCGCCATCGGAGCTATCCTGGGCGGCGGGCTCACGCAGGCTTTGAGTTGGCGTGCGATCTTCGGGTTCCTGGCGATTTGGGGAGGCACCATATTTTCTGCATTCTTGTTTCTATTCAAGGACACGTTCAGGAAGGAGCGAAGTTCGGCATACCAAAAAATCTTGCGGAAGCACACCCAGGAACGCATTGTTGCGCAACAGAAAGAGGCTACACGGGTAGATCAACCCGTCGTTAACGAGAAGACGGCATCGGGCAGTGAAACTTGCCGGGATCAAATACCACGGAGTGAAGTAGAAATTCATCCTGTGGATGCGCCAGCCGCTATCAAAGAAATCAATTTATCGATTGTGGACGTTAATCCATTCCCACCATACTTACGCGTCCTTAGTTGCAAGAATAACACCATTATCTTGTTTGCCTCTGGTGGGTACAAAGCAAGGTCCGACGATTTATTTGACAACTTCCTAGGTCTTCTTTACGGGTTTAGCTACAGTCTCACGTACACTTGTGCGCGAACGTTATCTCTTGATTATAATTATAATGCCATGACTACTGGTCTGGTGCTACTTTCGTATGCGATCGGTAAGTGAATTGATCCCAAGATGTGATATAATCCAAGACGAATTTTAGGAAATATGCTAGGGAGTATCTTGGGTGGACGGTGGTCTGACAGGACACTAGCTCGACTCAAAACTGCCAATGGTGGGGTGAGCTACCCAGAGGTAATTCTGATAAAAGGGTTAGTAACTCGAAACTAAACTTTGTGCAGATGAGGTTAGAAAGTACAAAGCTTGCCATGTGGTTGTATCCACCTTCTATTGTTGGGTATGCCTGGGTCTGCCAGCAGCGTGTGCATGTCTCAGCGATCTGTGTCATGCTCTTTCTGTCTGGATTCTTCTCAATGTACGCTACACGTCAATGGCCATCCCTTGTCTGACCCAAAGGACGTTTAGATGGATATATTCAAGTACATTGACGTATATTGTAGATGCCAATACGGGGAGGTCGTCCACTGCGGTCGCTGCAAACGGCACTTTTCGTGGTTTGCTTGCCTTTTTTTCTGCGGAGGTTGCGGTCCCACTTCAGGTCGGCATCTGTCTTTGCACCCATATGATATTCTACCCTTATATGTTCCAGGACGCTATCGGTGATGGTGGGCTTTATACCTTGTGGGCAGGTATGATATTGCTAGCACAACTGATGATATTACTTGTGCTCTGGAAAGGGAAGCAGTGGCGGGAGGCGGGTGCCGATGTGGAGAAGCAAAAATCTGGATCATGAATGTTATATGATTATAGGTATTTATTGGCATCAATTGTATTACCTTGCAGAGCAATGTATATTCCTAGTGGCGGTATGTCGAAGTCGATGATAGAATATCGCATTGTCATTACCTCTTGGGTCCTCGTGCACTGTAGTCTGCCCGGGTATGCATCACAGACGCATGTTCGGTACTCTCCCTCAGCAAGTGCAGTGTTCAATGAGTCCTCGCCGGCATTTACCGAGGATGGTCATATTTGCCCCCCAAAATTCTTTTTTTTAAGCTTCCATCAACCCAGTCAATTGGCTTGTCGAGGAAACGTTCTCACCCCCGATGTAGCCTCATTCCCTGGGCAGACGAATCTTCATTCTCCGGGTAAGAGGCTGTCTGTTCGTCGCGTTTTTCGTTTCATGTCACAGGAGAGCTTACACTACGACGCGAGAGACATTTTTAGTGGTTTGTCCTCTTGTCCATCCTGCTAGCTAAATGTGTGGATGTAAATATTTCAGATGGGGTGTTGATTGACTGGTGACAAAGGTATTCAATCATCTTTTGACGTCCACAAGGCGGGGCCGCGGGGGTCCGATTATCCCGAACCACGATCATTCCTGTATGGGGTTGAGACAACAAGTGCGAACGGTAATCCGAAACGGTGTCAGAAACATGAGTCAGTCATGGCGTTTGGGTGGCCAGTGGGCATGCTCTTGCCTGAATCATGTATTTCGGCACGCATTCCTCACGGAAAACATCTCACCCGGTGTCTTGCGTTACTCGAGTTCTCCTCGTGGTCGGCTTGGGGTCCGACTTTCCGAAGGTAGTGTTGCTGAGTTTTTCATGCTTTGTGTATCTAACTATTCCGTGTTCCTCTGGATCAGACACTATATCACGTTATGAGCCTATCTAGCTATGTTGCGATCATCGTTTTTAGGCCAAGGGTTTAGCTTTTGCCCGTGATACGCTTATCGGATGACATCGGCCGATCATCCCTTTGATCCAAGCATCTTTTCTAAACTGACTAAAAACTTGATCCTATCTCGGTGACTTCGCTTCTGTTGCTGGACATGGTTTGTCATGGTTGCGACATTTAAGATGGATAAGTCCAGTTTTCTGACCCCAAAGACCTCACTCATTTTATGACACTCGCGAGTCATGAGCCAAGTCCACGTTCATGAGAGCCAGAACACATCTCCGGCTTCAGGTTGCATTGTTACTCTGGGGCAAAGTATACCTTCCGGCGCGACGTCAACCATGTCTGGTCCCCCAGAGGGTGTACTCATGCCCGATATCGAGCATGCACTTGTGGAAGATGATCCACGAGCTTGGTCTAATACTAGAAAGGTCAGTTTCTCGTTTTGACTTACGAATGAACGTGGATAACACCTGGACCGTTGAAGAATGTGATCTTGTTCATTGTTTCAGCTGCGGCTGTAATTTCAGGCATGTCTGCTACCATACAGAATCGTTAGTACGCATCCTGTCCCAGGAACAGTGCGCCTGAAACATTACTCGAATGTTAGCCGCAAACGCCCAGATCCAACGGGAATTGCATACGACCGCCTATCAAATCAGCATGAGTTTGTCATTCCCTATTCTTGTCCAGGGAAACTTCCCCCTCATTTGGAGTGCGGTCAGCGAGATCAAGGGGAGGAAAGTACGTGATGCCTTGGTCTTTACGTCGGTGGCGGCCCCACTGATCTGTTATCGATAGCTCGTTTACCTGGTGTCCGTTGTACTGTTTGTCATCAGCTCAATCATCGTGGCCATTTCAAAGACCATAGGTCTTGTCATTGGGATGCGGGTGGTCCAAGCAGCTGGGTAAGCTTGCTGTCAGCGCTTCCTTTTCGTTTGCTCAACTCGTCCGTCTAGTTCGAGTGCTGTGTTGTCCATTGGTGCTGCCACACTCGCAGACATTTATGAGCCATATCAACGGGGGTCCGTGATGGGCATTTACTACGCTGGGCCACTCCTGGGTCCTGCCATCGGTGCTATTCTGGGCGGCGGGCTCACGCAGGCTCTGAGTTGGCGTGCGGTCTTTGCATTCCTGGCGATTTGGGGAGGCGTAATATTTTTAGCGTTCCTGTTGTTTTTCAAGGACACGTTCAGGAAGGAACGAAGTTCAACGTACCGAAATGTCCAGAGACGCATCCAAGAGCACATGGCCGCGGAAGAGAGGGACGGTACACAAGGTGATATATCTGTCATCAACGAGAAGACGTCATCAGGTCGAGACCAGATACCACTGGGCGACGTAGAAGCGCAACCTGTGACTGGCCCGCCAAAAGAAGTCAAGGTATCGATCATGGATGTTAATCCATTTCCTCCCTACTTGCGTATCCTGAGACGCAAGAATAACATTATTATCTTGTTCGCTTCTGGTAGGCCCCGATTTTTCAAGCTGGGCATTCAATTTGACGATTCCTTAGGTCTTCTGTACGCGTTTAGCTTCAGTATCGTGTACACTTGTGCGCGAACCTTAGCTCTCTATTATGATTACAATGCTATGGCGACGGGTTTGGTGCTACTTTCGTTTGGGATCGGTAAGTGCATATGATGACTCCAAATGCGATCTCGCTCAAACTAATTTCTAGGAAGTATTCTAGGTAGCATCTTCGGTGGACGGTGGTCAGACAGGACATTCACTCGACTCAGGGATGCCAATGGTGGGGTCAGTTATCCAGAGGTGAGCTAAATGACCTCGAAACCGTCATTTGCGAGTTTCGTCGTAGATGAGGCTAGAGAGCACAAAACTCGCCATGTGGTGGTTTCCGCCGTCCGTGGTTGGGTATGCCTGGGTCTGCCAACAACGCGTGCATATCTCAGCGATCTGTGTCATGCTCTTTTTGGCGGGATTCTTTTCCATGTGTGTTGCACCTAGACGATCGTCTGTCCTTGTCTGACCCCAAATAACGCTCAGATGGATATATGCAAGTACTCTGGCGTACATTGTAGATGCCAACATGGGGCAATCGTCTACTGCGGTTGCTGCAAACGCTTCGTTTCGTGGTTCGTTTGCCTTTTTTGCTGCCGAGGTTATGGTTCCATTGCAAGTCGGTATTTGTGCTGTATCTATGCGTCATCCTGCTCTTACATCTTTTCTAGAACGCTATCGGTGACGGAGGGCTTTATACCTTGTGGGCGGGTATGATGTTGTTGGCGCAACTGATGATATTACTTGTGCTCTGGAAAGGGAAGCAATGGCGGGAGGCGAGTGCCGATGCAGTAAAGCAGAAGTCGGAATCGTAAAAGCATGAATAGATTGGCATCGATTGTGTTATATAGTCACAAACAAGACTGCCTTACTCCTACTTACAGTAAACCTGGATTGCGGCAAACGTGAGCTCTTGATGAGCTCTTGAAGGTTGATGGTGACGACTTTTGCATTCTGCTTACCTCCTGGTTGCAACTGGTCCAAATGGTTCGACGAGAGGGGGTGCGAGCGACGCAGCCCAGGGTCACCCGCTCTCATAGATGTTAGTACGGTGCCATATACTTGACGTATGCTCCTTCCCTGCTCCGGCGCGCTCATTCATAGTCTTCCACGCCCCACTCTCCCTGGGGCTCGCCGCTCGGTGCGGAATACATTCGCTTACCTGCTCCCAAACCCGTCACCTTCGGCCTGAGACTTATACTTGGATTGTGATCAGCATCTCAGTAGGTAGTTCGATACTTCTTTCGAGCAGCCTGCAAGTTTTAGAACCGATCTTCGGGATGATTTCCTACCTCTTCTTTTCTTTGCGTACGTCTGCCCTTTGCCTGACAGTGACGGCCTTGACAATAGTTCTCGGTCGAATGGGTCACTCACCGTCATTTTCCCCGCGATCGTGCAGCGACCCAAACTTGATCCAAAGTGTCTGAAATTCACGAGATGAATCGCATGGAAAGAGATCCCAAGTTCAGCGGGTTTTTGGGAAAAAACGGAAAACTCGACTCAACCAAGACTGACGAGAGAATTCGAGGAGAAAATGGGGCAGATCGCATACCTGCTGTCGCGGAGTGGAGGAGAGTGGCACTGATACTTGTTATAGTAACCTTTCGCTAATGCTCAGAACAACCTTGCACGCTTTGGCCCAGAGGCTACCAATTCCAACGCTCTTCGAATCTAAGTCGTAATCATTTCCAAGCATCCTCTTCTTCTTCCCCACATAATCGTAGCTGCTTCGTTCGCACGTATGGCCAGTAAGCTCTTCGGACTACCTGCTCCCTCTTAGCTTATGAACTGAGCGCCGGTACACAGACTCGAATGCATTTGCGAAGTTGCGGGTCCCCGCGGAGTCTTCCTCCGAATAATTCTGGAATTCACCTGGTTTGTCTGTCCGATCGATCCAGATCAGACGACTGCGAGCCAAAACCCCTCGCGGAATATTTTGTTGTTGCCGACTGCCGCATTGGTATGAATTCCATTCCAAAGGTCTGTATGCGTGGAGCCTGCCGAGTTAGCCACCGTCCTTTGCATTCCTTATGACGTCATCTGCTGGTCATCCGCCACCGCGCCTTCCTCGCAGGTATATAAGCTGGTGCTCTGTGAGCGCGTCGGTCTTTTGCCCTCATCTTTCAGCCCCCCAATCATCACTATCTTTACTATCCACACGTTCATTATCAACGACACTACTATCATTATGGTCCAACTCCACTCTCGCTTCGCTCTTCTCCTCGCCTTCTGCCTCGTCGTCACGGCGCGTCCTACTGCCAACGGTGCCCTAGCAGAAGTTTGTTCGATCATCTTTCGGTCTTTTCTTTTTTACTGACGTTGTCACGCAGAGCGAGCCGGCTATCAGACACGATCGCCGTTTTCACCATATGCGAGTTCTCGACGCTCGCTCTGACGATGGGCAGTACCATCCTGGATACCCAACGGCGACCTACAACGACGGACAGTACCACGCCCAATCGCAGACTGCCACTGGGACACCAACGGCAGAGTCCTCGTCGTCAGCCTCGCGCGCCGCTGTTTTGGCGGCGACCCCCGCGTCTTCTACAACGGCTGTAACAACAACCTCTGGATCCCTTTCTATCGCAGACGCTGCGACAACTTCTAAATCGATTTCGACGACAAGCGCCGCGACGATCTCTAAACCACTCGCTGCGAGGGCGGCATCGACGAGTACAGACTCAGCCAACACAACTTCTACGACTGCCGTGCCTACAACCTCCGACCCGGCCAGTTCGACGACGGTAACCACCGTAGTCCCTGTTGCCACGACTTCGACGACCACGACCTCTAATGCTGCACCTACTGGGGCAGTTGGGGGAATAATCCGGGTCCTTGGAGCGTCTACAACCACGAGGAACCCTAACGCGCCTTTGTCGGTCACGATGACCGTATCGGACCCGATGACTACGGGCGCCACTCATGCGCCAGCTGCGCCGGCCGTTGCGCCTACGACCTCAGCCAATCCAGCGGCCCACTCCAACTTTGCGGGTGCCGCAGCCTCTGCCACTCCAGCGCGTCCGGCGGCGAACTCTAACGTCGCGGCCGCCGCAGCCCCTACGACTAGAACGGCCACCACGGTGACAGTAACAGTTACCGCGAATGCAGGTGGCCCGGCGACCACGACCGGGAGTGCGATGAACACGGCCGCCACGACTCAGACTGTAACAGTCACTGTGACTGCGACGGAAACCGACGCGACTACTACGAGCAGAAGTAGCGCGGCGAGAACGACGGGAAGTAGGCGGACCGCGACTGTGACAGAAACCGTGACGGTGACTGCGTCGAACGCAAGGGCGACTGGGGGTGGGATGAAGCGGTCGAACTACGGATTCCTCCGCAGGAAGAGCCACTGGAAGCGCGCCGACGATGGCAAACACTCTTCGTCGTCGAAGGTTGACGACGACAAGTCTCATGACGATGACGGCGACTCCCATGATGACCACACGCACGACGACGATAAGGACGGGTATGAGAAGAAGGTTGATCAGATGCGCCGGGACGACAGAAAGCAAGACCATCCTGCGTCGAAGGATGACGACGACAAGTCTCGCGATAGCCACAAGCACGACGACGACAAGAAGAAGGGCGACTCTGCGAAGAAGCACGACTCTGACAAGCATCACAGCCTGAAACGCGGTAACGATGACCAGCATCCTTCGTCGCAGAAGGCCGATGATGGGAAGTCCCATGGCGGCGACGCGCGCGATGACAAGAAGAAGGACGAGCCTACGAAGAAGGCTGGCTCTGGCAAGAGCCACCGGAAACGCGCCGATGATGGTCAGCATTCGTCGCCGTCGCCAAACGACGCCGATGGCAAGCCGCATGACGGCGACGTGCACGATGACAAGAAGAAGGACAGCTCTGGCAAGGACGACTCTGGCAAGAACCACCTTGACGGCAACGCACACGATGACAAGAAGAAGGACGAGTCTGGAAAGAGCCATCCGAAACGCGCCGACGATGATCAGCACCCTTCGTCGTCGAAGGGCGATGATGACAAGCCCCATGACGGCGACGCGCACGGTGACGATAAGGACGACTCTGACGAACCCCATGACGTGGATTCGCACGGTGATAAGCAAAAGGACGAGTCCGCGAAGGACGACGACAAGAAGCAGTCTGGAGAACATGGCAAGAGGCATTTGGCGTAAGAGTTTACTTCGTATTTTAGTTGGACCATGTACAACATTCGTTTATTCAATTTTTATGTGATTTTACTGGATTGTGAGCGTCGTCAAGATGCCAGGAACAACTTTCACACACGTGCCAGTTCCTGGTTGCAGGAACTCGGTGGACATGGACACCACTTTGGTCCCTAAAACATGGAAGATTTCGGTTTGAGATCCTTAAAGGTTAGTAAGGAATAAAAGATAGCAGAGACAGAAGCCGCGGCCTCTGCAAGCGAGTTATATGTTTATCCCGAGTGGAACAACGTTCAAGTCAGTGGAAGCTTGCCCACTGTGGGAAGTAAATACGCCGATGAGAAGTGACACGGTCACTACTTGGCCCAAAAGTGGTGACTGTGTCACTACTTTGGTGTCCACTGCAAAGAAGTGACGCGAAGTTGTCACTGCTGAGCATTGACGGCTTGGGCTGTCACTGCTGAGCAGTGGCAACTTGGCTGTCACTGTTCGGCAGTGTCACCTCAGGGGACAGGTTTTTTAGCGTGGCGAAAGTCCTGCCATCTGCTCATATCCAACCCGATGGTCCGATTCCGAGTTCCGATGGAATTCTATGCGTGGGGCCCGCTTCTTCTGTTGCAGAGCACCAAACTGGTCACACAACCGTCGTCCGATCGCCACAATCACCACAAGGGCAAGATAGCGCCACAGCGCACATTGAAGCCGGCGTTGCACCGCACGGCGACGATAAGGGTGAGGTAGCCCGGTACGTCCACTTTCACTACCACAACAACGAGGGTGTATTAACGTACCGTAGCTTGCGGCGACGCCGATGCGTGTGCCAGCAATTGCACCGTCGCGTCACCACGAAGACGAGGGCGAGGGCGAAGACATACAACGGCATATCCACCACCACAACGGCGACGACAACTGGCAAGAGGGCAAAGCAACGGCCTACCACCTGGACGAGCATGAGGGCAAGGCCACACAGCCGCATACTCACGACGACGATGCACGATGGCAAGGCCATGCAACTACATGCCACCATCCTGCACGAGGAGGGAGCCGACGAGTGGGTGAGGGGGTACAACCATCGCCATCAAAACGACAAGAGCAAGGGGGCGTAACAACGCACTCACCACCACAAACGTCGAGGACGAGAGGGGATGCCAGGAAATGCCAACCGCAACGACGACGCGCGTACCTACTCCATCATAAAGACGAGGATGAGGGGCCGTGACGGCGCGCCCATTACCACAGCGCCAACGACGACGCGGGAAGGACGACCCACTTTACCATGACGACGAAGACGAAGAGGCCTGTTGAATGTTGCTACATTTGCGCCTGACATTCAGTATGCAACGCACTAATGTACCTAGAGCACAAATCAGACTATATTGTCCTCGTCATCGTCACTATCCCCAACGCGATCAATGAACTGAGCAGGTACTGTCCCTGGGGTTCGATCTATGATCCCCCACCTCTTGCGAGTGTTAACAAGTCCAACTGCTGCCTCAAGGCTACGCACATCCATCGCAATGGTCGATGTACGGCGTGATGTCATATACGTATTTGCTTCATATGCCAATCCGCCTGTGGTATTCCAAGGAGTAACGAGTGCAAGAATGAGTGTTTTGCCGCTGAGAGTTTTCCAGTACGAGTCATCTGGCAGGGTAAGAATGTAAATCTTCTTCAGGTCTCCATAACCAACATGATCGACTTCGTTTCCTGAGCGAGTCCCATACACAATGTGGTACTGTTAACAGGGGTCAGCTTGGCCACGAAGAAACTCTGCTTAGCGTACCTTGACATAGCAATTTCTTCGTACCATTGCTCCATATTTTCGGCAACTTTGATCTGTCCGGAAACAATCGCCACCACCCCGGATGCGCAACTTTCCAGCATGATAGGTTGGGGCTGGTAAACGCCGAGTGGTTTCTGAGAGACGGCCACCAATTACTTCTGTGATGTAAAGAGCAATCTTCTGTTGTAGTTCTAGGTCTACAACATCAATCCTTTTGTAAGGAGGGCGTAGAATATGGTCCGGGTCTGTGGAATTAGTTAGCAACACGGAGATAGTCAAATGTAAGATCCCATACAACCGTCGATGAGACGTTCATACCCAATTGGGATATTAGCCTTCACCGTATCAAACGAAACCAGTTCTTCTTCAAGCTCATAGCGCACCATTAGTTGCTCTCGACATATCGAATTCAGCAAGTTCTTGTTCATGTTGCTCCATGGGCGGGTGCGAGAATGAAGATTACGCTGAAGCAGGCCACAATACCGCTCCATGAAGAATGTCCATGTGGTCCAAACCGGCCCACAGTCACGGATGCCTTGTGCAAGATGAAGCAGACCATGAATCGTCAATGTGCATGTTGACAAGCGTTCAGATCGATATTGGTAGTAGTACCTGTAAACCACAACATCAATATTAGTTCAATGAGATCCTTGAACTGCACACTACGTACTTTTCATACTTGCATACCCATTGAACCAGTCGCATTTCAATATTGTCGATCTGTTGTTTGGTAATCTCCAGCTGAAGCGTTATTTTCATGATGTTGGCAAGCTCGCACATGTGGTCATAGTATTTCTTCTTGATAAAACGGCCTTCCAAGACAATGGGAGCCAAGTAGACAAACCAGAAGCACCATGACTCCGCGGTGAAAAGTGAGCGATCAGAAGCAATGTTGCTCAAGACGCGGACGAATGAGGCAGGTATATGTTGAACTGCAGCTGCCGTTTCACGGCCAATCTCCTGCCAGATGTGGGGCTGAATTTCGTACATTTCACCTCCGGTATCCAAACCCTTGAATTGGCCGGTCCAAAGGTCGACGAGGTTTGGAATGACGTTTTCCAAGAGCAGGTGGAACCACTCCCATGGCAAGCAATGTGCGTAGTCAAGGGACTTCACTCGGCAAGTCCCAGGCAAACCCTTGATGCCAGTCTCCTTCGCAATTCGCTCTTTCATGGTGTTTGTTGGTGCATCAGAAATTTGCATCGCAACGGTAACAAAGTCCTTGTGTTTACGAAGTGGTAGCTTGTATGGGTCCCATTTGATGTGTTCATCATCACGGTGGCAATTCCTTGGTGGAGAAAGTGGTACGTAGTATGTGCGTCCCTCGCCACGCACCGCTTTGATCTTGCATGAGCGGCAAGGAACTATTGCGTTATGTCCTTTTATGTTTAGGTACTTCTCAATAGCGAGGATGTCCCCAAGCTTGAACAGGTTATACGCACGAAGATCGAAAACACACTTGATTGTCGAATCAAAGGTGGGTACACCATATGCAAGTTCCACCAACTCGTCGTCAAGTGGACACAGGAAGGAACCAGCATCCTTTGGCTGACGGGGTCCAGGAATGACGGCAATGCATAACAGATTCTCAAGGCGAGTTCGGCAGCTAGGGGGAAGATTGTGGTTCTGAAGAATGATTGGCGTAGCGCATGGGCCCTTGTGACGATATCCACGGAGTAGGTAGCTATCGGTACACAATGAAAGTGCAATGTCGCGAGCGTCGGAAAAATGTCTGTGGGGAAGTTTTTCACCATCAACAATAACACGATGGCGAAGGAGATATTGGTAATGCGCAGAATCAAAAATGTCTCGTATTTTGGAATGGTCGGGCTTAAAATCTCTGCGGTAGTACATCTTTGTGACCATTTGCTCGTTCTGGAAGAATCCTTGGAGCCGAGGAATAAGAGGAAAGTAGGTGAACTGTGAACGGGGTTGCCCATTTGCTCGGTAGCGTGGCTCTTTACAGATCGGGCATGTTTGGTAGTGGATATATTTTCGAGTATACGCAACACAAGAGTTTGGGCAGCAATCGTACAAAGATGGCTTGATTCCAGCGAGGGTTTTCATCCGGCGAAAAATGACAAACGTCGAAGCAATTTTGGTTTTGTGCTGGAATGTGAACCGCATATTGTTGAAGGTTCGTCGGGTCATGTTGCTCGTCATGATCAGGTTGAATGCGCGGATGTTATCGAGGTCTTCATCAGAAAGAATAATGTTTCCTATATTGCCAAGTGAGTTGGTCCCGAATCCAGGGACATGACGAAGACCTACGAGTTGAAAAAAGTTCACCCTCGTGCTTAACATCCATAAAAGCATTGTCCATTATGTTGTCCTCATCGAAAAGATCAGTTGATGTGTCTGATTGACCTTCCTGGTGCTCGAAGCTTGGAGCATCACCATCCGATCCTGACTCTGGGCTGGCTTCACTGATGCCTGACAGAGAAGCAACTGCTGGATCAAAATACTCGCCGAAAGGCAAGTTAGAATCTTCATCTAAGCCTCAGGTTCTTACTATCTTATCCAAAGAAAATTGCATACCGGAGGAGTCATCAATTGTGTCAAAAGGCACGTTATCCCTATCAGAGGCTGTACAAACATCAGATTCTAACTATCTCATCCAAAGAACGGAATCACCTACCGGAGGGGTCATCAATTGTATTGAAGGCTTCACTTGAGACACTTTCAGATTCGGATGATGCGATTTTGTCTAATAGGCCACGGTTATCGGCACGAAGGTAATGCTGCTGGCGCCCACTGCGACTTAGCAGCTTTCCACAGCCTAGATTGCACCAGCAACGCTTTTTGGGTGGTATTTTCTTTGGTCGGCTGCGCCCCATGAAGCATAGACTTGAGCTGAGGTCGCAAGCCGGAGGTAAGCGGAGAAGGTCGAACGTTGACATGCGATCCTTATCTGGATTCGGTTCCATCACTCTTTCTTTGACCATTGTCTATGTTGCACGCCATTCCTCCCTTCGCAGGTCCTGCCTGTTGCTTCTCATCCACTGTGGTGGATGAGGCATGATTGTCTTGTTTGCGGCACCTGGACCGAGGAACAATCCAATGAAGAGGTATGTTGCTGCCTTGGTGAACGCTGGTCATGCTCACCGCCAGGGACAGTTTGCGGCCACTCGGCCAGTCTATCAGAGGCGCAGTTGCCATCGACATCACCAGTCGAAACCCATCCAAAGTTCGTCACGCCGTTCTCTCTTGCGCATCTCTACTAAGAGCAGTCTTGAACACAGATAAGTGCGCTCATACTTGAGAACACGTTTACAAACCTTCCACGGCTTGTTCTGCAAGCCCTTCCTGTTCTTTCGCCGCTCACGTTCCTCATTCTACCACGGACAATCTGCCATTCCCCCCCAACCGGAAAAGGTCCTCAAGGACATCGCGGACTACGTCCACAACCACCAGGTCACCTCGGACCTCGCGTTCGAGATGGCTCGTCTCTGTCTCGACACCATCGGTTGTGGCCTTGAGGGACTGCCACGCTTCGAGGGATGCTTCCGCCTGTTGGGCCCGGTCGTCGAAAGCACCGTCGTGCCAAACGGTGCGTTCCATGCTCATACAGCATTTGAATCTAACCCGCCATGCAGGCACAAGAGTCCCCGGAACGAACTACCAGCTGGACCCCATCCGCGGTGTGTTCAACATTGGCACGATGGTCCGGTACTTGGACTTCAACGACTGCTTCCTTGCCGCCGAGTGTGCGTCTCTGCCTGGCGTCTTTGTCTATCTACGTGCTAAATGTGTGTTACCGTAGGGGGACACCCGTCGGACAACCTCAGCGCCATCCTCGCAGTCGCGGACCACCTCGCCCGTCAGGGCCAACCGCTGACAGTCCGCGACGTCCTCGAGGGCATGATCAAAGCACACGAGATCCAAGGAGGTCTTGCCCTCTTGAACTCGTTTAATCGCGTCAGCCTCGATCACGTCGTGCTCGTCAAAGTGGCCAGCACCGCCGTCGTCTCAAAGTTGCTGTAAGGGTCTCTCTCTACGGTTCCTTGCATGGCCTCGTTTTGCATTGCAGCAGTCTCTCCCATTCCCAGACCATCGACGCAGTCTCGCACGCGTTCGTTGACGGCCAGTCCCTCCGCACATACCGCCACGCGCCCAACACTGGCCCTCGCAAATCATGGGCCGCCGGTGACGCCTGCTCATGCGCTGTCAACCTTGCCCTCCTCGTTAAAAAGGGTGAACTTGGCCTTCCCTCGGTGCTCACTGCCAAAACGTGAGGCTTTTATGACGTCCTGTTCAAGGTACGACACAAATGTTGTTTACAGACCCTGCGCTGATGCCAGCAGGGCAAGCCATTCGAGTTCCAGATGCCGTTTGGCTCCTACATCATGGAGAACGTGCTCTTCAAGATCTCGTACCCCGCCGAGTTCCATGCACAGACGGCCGTCGAGGCAGCGCTCAAAAGTTGGACTCCACATTGAATGCGTGTAGGCCAGTAATGATCGGAAGGAACACGCTCCGCTGCAAGGTAACTCAATATGATTTGCTCGGATCTCGGCTCACACCCCTCCTAGACACACCGTCTATCAAGCTGGTATGTGATTTGATATGTGTGTAGAGTATTTGTAGATGTTTTTAGTGACCTGCCTGCAGAGCGTCAAGCTGGTTTTGCATCCATATATCAGGAACTACGTGAACTGGGAGTGTGTTCCCTGGAGTCCGGTCGGATGGGGACATCATGTGACTCTCACAAGATCACATGACCACACAATCTAATCGCCCTCACGCGCCTTGACTCTGTACCCATCCTCACAATGGCCAAGACCACCCGTCTAGATAGACTTCAAGAGAACATAACTAAGATTAAAAACCAAGTTGATAAAGGTGTGGAATCGTATTTGTTGATCCAGCCTAGTTTACTTTATATTTACAGAGGGAGAACGGCGTCGGCGCAAGAAAAAACTAGATCGAACACATAGGTTGAAGAAGCAAGACTTGATTCCGAAGCCCAAGGGTCGCCCTGGACGTGCTGGCCCAGGTGGATACAACGTCATGAATGCCATGAAACTGTCAAGGGGACAGTATAATGTTGTTGCAGTACGTATAATCATTCAGAGTTGAAATGACGACAGTCACTTGTTTATTGATGTCAGCATCACATTCGCAAACTCTCTGAAAAGTATCTCGATGTTGAACGCCCTCTAAGCCAACAGCTAAACAAGCTTCTAGTCGAGAAAGTTGTACTCAAGGTATGTTTTCGTGCATATATGCGCGACTTTCTCACTCGTATCCATAGGCACAGTCTCTATGTCCCATTTTGGAACAGTATGAAGGTGGATGGGCCATCCGTGATATCATGGCACAGTACCTACGCAATCGTGCTGCCAAAGAGCGCCAAATTGTGCGGGATGCTGAGGTATGATTGTTCATAACTATAACTGTACTTCGAATGATAACATATTTTTATCTACAGCTCCTATTTGTTGTAACGAAACGGAAGGCAATAGATGAAGAGACCTCAGACGAAGAAGGACTGGAGTCGCGGCTAACAAAGCGTGCTCGGCAGAGCGAAGAAGAATCTTCAAGTTGTCTGGATGATTATCTCGACTCAGAGCCAGAGCCCCAGGAGCCCAACGAAGCCGAAGTAGTCCCCCAGCCTGAGTCAAGGCCATCTCAGTCTTGCAAGGGAAAGCCGTCCTGCATCGATGACTCAGAGCCTGACGACCCCGACATAGTCCCCCAGCCCAAGCCGAGGCCATCTCAGTCCCGCAAGGCAAAGCCATCTCGTGTAGATGACTCAGTACCCAACAACCCCCCCCAGCCCAAGCCGAGGCCGTCTCAGTCCCGCAAGGTGAAGCTGTCCCGCGTCGATGACTCAGCGCCCAACAAACCCCCCCAGCCCAAGCCAAAGCCATCTCTGTCTCGCAAGGCGAAGCCGTCCCGTGTTGACGACTCAGAGCCCGACGACCCCGACATAGTCCCCCAGCCCAAGCCAAGGCCATCTCAGTCTCGCAAGGGAAAGCCGTCCCGCATCGATGACTCAGAGCCTGATGAACCCCCCCAACCCAAGCCGAGACCATCTCAGTCTCGCAAGGCGAAGCCGTCCCGTGTTGACAACTCAGAGCCCGATGAACCCCCCCAGCCCGAGTCAAGGCCGTCTCAGTCCCACAAGGCAAAGCCGTCCCACGTCAACAACTCAGCGCCAAATGAACCCCCCCAGCCTGAGTCAAGGCCATCTCAGTCCCGCAAGGCAAAGCCGTCCCACGTCGACGACTCAGTGCCCGATGAGCCCGTCATAGCCAACAAGCCTAAGCCGTCTCAGTCCCACAAGGCATCTCATATGGACAACTCAGAGCATGGTGAGCCCGTCATAAAACAGCCTAGACCAGACTCAGAGCTTGACGAGCCTGTCGTAGCTAATCAGCCCAAACTGCTACCATCAATGCCGATCATGGAGCAAGTTCAGTCTGGATCTGTGGCATCAGTGAGAGACACAGAGGATCATCCGCTTTCGCCAAATGCCTATGATAGTGATTCGGATGCTGGAGTGCTATCACCAAACGGAGACTGGTTACACTTATGTCCGAACTGCAAGGAAGACATGCCGCAAGCACTCCCAAGCTATTTAGTTACCCTCGTCGAAAACTATTGTACTCTTCGCCGTCGCACTGGACGATTTACGGTCCCTGTATCACGAATGGCCATCAACATATGCAACTTCGTTCGTAAGGAGAAGAAAAGGGACGAAGCCATCAACACAGCAGTGACAGACGGATGGCCAGTCTTGAGCATCGATTTTCGACTCATTCCAAAGCGGATCCGCACATTGTCCAGTGAACTCGACCAGTTGACGTTCAACAAAAGGTTCCTTGAAGACTCGTTCATCTGGAACACATTCACCCAAGCGGTTGCGGCCGACAAGCTATCTCTTGGGAGCTTCACGTCGCTCAGGCCAGGTCAGATGAATCCATTCTCAAATGTTGCTATGAGAGCGGAAACGGCAGGATAGTGCGTTTCATTTCGACTCTCAGACCATCTTCTAACACTTCAAAGCTATGGGATGAAAGGAAATGCGATCATCATGCATACGTTGCTTTGCTTATACCCGCAAACCACAACATCTACAGCTGCGTTTCACCCTCTGCCGCATTCTCATTTTCTCTCATATGTGCTCGTTCCGTACATCACTACGGAGCTTATTGCAGAGGATCTTGGGTGTGCGTTCGAGGCAGCGTATCAACATATGATGAAAAGCATGCGCGTCGGGTCTATTCTTTTTCCTGATATGGATGAAGACAAGGAATTGGATTCAATCCTTCATGACAACATAGTTCGATATCGTCAAGGTAAGGATAAGAAGGCCGTCAACTGGGACACGAAAATTGGCATGGAGACTAACGAGGTTTGCAGTTTTGATGTGGTTTTTGAGTTGTAGCTAACCTGATCACCAAAGCGGCTAGGATCCTCAAGATCGAAACCGCGGCGGTTTCTAAGACACTTTGATCAAGACCGGAAGGCCGAAACTGTTACGGATATGTGCCCGCAGGGTGACATGGTATGAGCAGCAACTAACGGAGGACACACTGACAGACTACATTAATGTTAGGACGAAACGGACAAGCCAACTATGCAACAGAAGGCTACGCGTGGTAAGGGAAACGTGAAGCCTTGCTACTGACGAACACGGCATGCATACATACTGACCAATCCACTGACCACAGGTCGCAAAGAAGGAACATCAGACTCGGGCGCGCTCAAAAGCGCAACTGGAAACATAGAATAACGCCAATCACCGTAGTTTTGTCCTACGTAACCTCAGATTCAACTACGATCCATACTATTGTAATTCAGCAGTCCAGTGTGTCATCATTGTCCGAGCATCTGAGAGGTCAAACGTGTGGGAACGTGCTAGATATGGCACTTCAAAACAGTGCGGAGGAGCCCACTCTGAAGTGTCATAGACACTACTCTTGTAGTGTCCGTGCCACTTTTCTGCAGTAGCGAAAAGTGGCAATCAGTGACAGGTTATGTCACTGCGTAAAAGTGCGTATCACTATTTAGCAGTGGCAGCGTCACTACTTTTGCAGTGACCCAGTCACTGCTGAGCGTGGCATTTACTTCCCATGGTGG
>JBBPTV010000451.1:0-21897 GCA_038094275.1 Tubosaeta brunneosetosa | reverse complement strand
CCACTGCAGTGAAAGGCAGTATTCTCGTCACAGAGACAAGCGACTACCTTGAACCCTTGACCCTTGAGGCTATGCTCGACCTTACCCAGGCCAAGCGTAACACCTACATGGCACGCGGTCTCATGTCCTCGGCTTTGTAGCATCGTTGCACAGGTATGTAACCCATCTTGAGCCTTCTATTGACTCCTCTAGATAATATACAGCGTGTTTGAATGATTCGAAACGGTCCACCATGGCCGTTCGGCTTGGTGAGTTCGTGCTTGCCTTACTGATGCTTGCAGATACGTCTTGAGTCGTCCTTGTCAGCATGGCAGGTTCAGGTTGCGTACGGATCATCTGGGATGCTCTGTAGGTGCCATGGATAGCCCCGGTAAGTGTGCCGCTGTCTGTTTGTAGTGTCCGTGCTGACTCGGCTTGTCCACAGCTAGCGACTGCATTTCGACTTGCCACGAGTCACAGCATGCACTGCTTGTTGTGCTATCTGTCAGGTAACCTATCCCATCGCTTTCGTCGTCATCGCCATTGCTTTGGCAGTCTCCGCTATCACTGACGGCCTCTGCTTCATCTCACTCATACTGCCGGCCTCCTCGCCCTGTAACTCGACTCCATGTGTCTGGTTCATCGACACACATGTCTCTGCCATGTTCAAGACGCTCTGGGTTATTGTGGACGTCGTTTGGTACGTCCCCTTCTTTGTCTGACTTGGTCAACTTGACCTTTTCTTCCAGGTCGCTCTCTGGGTGTGTGCGGTGAAACTGCATGTTTGCATTGTTGACGCGTGGGTTCTCGGTGTGTCACAGACTCCCCTTGACCCTCTGGTAAGTGTTCGGTGTGGTTGTATGGCTGCTTGGATCGCTTGGCTTGTCTGAGGCTGTCCCAGGTGTGTGCTCTTCCACCTCTAGGTCGCCCTCTTGGACTGTGTTGCGATACCATGCAGTTGTGTCATTGCACGTGGTTCCGTCCCAATGGGAGTGTTCCCAGGTCCTTGGTAAGTCATTTAGTGTGGTCGTATCATCGCTAGGGTCACCAGGTCAGTCTTGGGGATTTTCTGGTGAGTCCACCACTTCTGCTCACTCTGACCATTTGCTGATGCGTGCTGACGCTTTCCACAGCTTCTTCAGCTTGTCCCAGGCGTTCTCTCTGCCGTTTGACCGTCCCAATGCGTTCGCTTTGCATTTCAGCTGATCCAGGTCGCCTTGAGCCGAATCAGGTGAGTCCTTCTCAATCCTTCGCTCCACCGGCTTGCAGGCCAGTTCTAATGCCTTTTGCAGCTTTGTCGGCTTGCTCGCAGCGTTCCCATCGCCTCCTAACACTCCCGGCGCATACGCTTCAGCGTCTGGTTTGACTGGGTCCTCTGTACCCTGTCCTGGTGAGTCTTCTTCGTCCACTTCCTCTACGCGTTCGTGGACTGATTCTGATGCGTGCAGCTGTTTCTTAGGTCGATTCCTGGGGTCATCATCTCCACTCGATGGTGGCGTCATGTCCGCTGTGACTCCCGGTAAGTCTTCTGGTTTGTCCAGCCCATCCGGATCCCGTTCAGGTGCATCCTCTGTACCCGCTTGATGATGTATGTGCGGGGACTCTGTGGGTGCATCTGGATGACGCTTGTCGTCACCTGGCATGCCCTCAGGGTCTTTGCCATGGACGTGTGCCGCTGCCGTGTCCCCATCACATCCCATGGCTTTGAGCTCGCCACTTGCGTATGGTATCCGCTCTCCCCCGAGCTCGCAGCTCTCGAGTCTGTCTAGGCATTGTACAGGTTTGTTGGGTGGTTTAGGTAGTATGGGCGGTGCCAGAGGTATGTTGTTGACTTTGTATGCGATGTGCTGACCATCTGGTTCAGCTGGTGTGGTTGATTGTATGCGCCCTCTCGCGTCACGTCTGTAACGCAAAGCGTACTCAAGAGAGTGTTTGACTTAACCCAAGAGAGGCAGACGCTCATGAAGAGGTACCACAGCATCTCTCCTAGGCAAGCTAAGTGTGAACTGAAGACAGAGAACAGAGGTTGATGACGAGGGAGCACTCAGGTCTCGAGAATCACTCAAGGACAGAGAATGAGTACGACAAAGATCATAGATTCAGAGTGAAGAACTATTGTACAGGCGAACAGGTATTTAAGGGTCCCAACCGTGAGAGAATGGAACTCTATGGAAGGCTATGGAACAAGGGAGAACATCGCTATCGTGAGAGAGACAGCTGCAGAGGTGATCGTCCAATGAGAGAGCAAGATAAGACAAGACAAAAGAAGGAACTGTAGAGTCGAGTCATCTACCTTGGAAAGGAAATGACAACACGAGGAGGTCATTGGAAAGAGAAAGGTGAGAGGATGAGATGACAGTTCAGGATACTGCTCAGGAAAAGAACGTAAGCCTGAGAGATAAAGATAAGAGTCATCACCCAAAGGAAGTGTTGATGGCCTCAAGAGAAAGTCGTTATCAACGACGAGAAGAGAAGAGACTAATGCGAAGAGATGAGCGAAGTGTTCATAAACAGACAAGAGGAACGAAAGGAAAAAGATTGTAACATTACCCCCTTCATATCGTCGAAGTGCCTACGAGACTAAAGATCTGTAGCAAGGGGGGACCCAGTGTCGTTTTCGAATGCCTCGGGGATGAAGAGATTATCCCCATGATCCATGGGAGAGGGAGAGTGTTGACGAGGGGGATGGATATTGCGACGATGTTTGGGTTTCTTGCGACGTGGTGGGATGGAGCAGCGATGTGTAGACGGCATGGACAACTGAGATAGTTGCTCTAAATAGCGACAGATGTCCTCAAGGAATTCTCCCAGATTAAGATGATGAGCAAGGACGACAAGGGCGTTGATGTTGGCCACGTCCAGGTATTGGGTGTCGATGGTAGTGGTTCGTCCCCAGCCAGCAGATTGCGCAATCGACAAGAGTCGAAAATGGCGGAGGAGTTGGCAAAGAGCATGGAGAGGAGAATCAACATCCAGATAGTAATTCAGGGAGTGAGTGACAGATGGATCAGCCAAAAGATGGAATAGGTGATCATGATAGCCTGCAGGAGGAGAGGAGAGTCAGCAGAGAGTGGTTCGTCCACAGAGACGACACCGTTGGGGAAGTCAGATGTATCCCAACCAGAGGTGGTGGCATTCGAGATGGTTTCTAAAGAATCCATGATGGGGGTAGAGAGAGCGTGCATTGCCAGAGGATCAGTTACTAAGTAGCGGTGCACAGCAGCACACTATGGCTTTTACTGATTCAGGCCGAATGCAGATGAGTGATAGTCGAGGAGAAAAGAGTTAAATGTGCAAAGGAGAACGATTTTGTTCAAAAGAGGAACAATCACAGGACCAGTAAAGTGAAAAGAATAGGATGAGGAGAAGAACGACAGCGGTAAAAGCGAAGCAAGGTCGAAGGGTGTAGAAGAACGGGTGTAATGTAGAGAGGGGGAAGAACATATGATGACTATTTCAGGGAATGGGAGCGTTTATAAGGAGCAAGAATCTTGGGAGCATGGTGGAGATTCTCTTTGGGTTCCCACGTAGCTTCTGACCAAGAGTATCCTTTCCATGTGGTCAGGTACTGGTAGTTGCCAGGTTGGCCTTTGTGCAATAGGATAGCCTCCACTTCGAATTCTTCTTCGTCATCTATTACTTCCAGAGGTGGTTCAGGGAAGGAGGGACCATGTGCTTTGGTTTGTTTGAATGGGGATAGAAGGGAGGCATGGAATGTGTCGTGGATTTTCCAGGAGGGGGGCAATCTAAGGCGATAGACAAGGGGAGAAATGACTTGGGAGATCTCAAAAGGTCTGTGGCGTTTTGGGGTGAGTTTTCTAGAAGGATAAGGGATGCAAAGGTTGGTGGCTTCTAGCCATACTTTGTCTCTGACTTTCCAGGGGGAGAATGAGCGGGTGGAGTGGTGAGTCATCGCCATGCGGGCGGAGTTGTGTGCTGCAAGGGCTTCTTCTCGTGCCTTGGACAGGGCGATCAATCTATCAGATAGAGCGGGGATGAATGTTTTTCCCAGGGCAGGGAATGATCAGGGTTTGTATCCAAGGAGGAGAGAGAATGGAGATGACTTGGTGGAGCTATGGGGGACGGAGTTGTGATGGAATTCAGTGGTAGTGAGGAATTCCGACCAGGAGTGGGGATTGTTGGCGCAAAAGATACGGAGGTAGGTCTCGAGTTCTTGGTTAGTACGTTCAGTTTGGCCATCGGTTTGGGGGTGGTACACAGTGGAGAGTCGAATGTCGTATTGGAGGAGGCGGGCAAGTTCTAGGGCAAACGTGGAGGCGAACTGTGGGCCACGATCTGAGATGATGGAATCATAGAGGCCAAAGCATTTGAATATGTTGTCGAAGAAAAGTTTTGTGACTCCTGTGGCATCAATAGATTTGTTACAAGGGATGAAATTTACCCCCTTCATAAGGCCATGGTCAACCACGACCATAATAGAATCGAAATCTGAGGACAATGGGAGATCTGTGATAAGATCGACGGAGATCTGTCAGAAAGGCAAGGACGAAGATGATGGGATTGGGTGGAGAGGAGCGACAGTTGGATGAGTATTGACTTTGGATTGCTGACATATAGTGCAGCCAGCGACAAAGTTTTTAACGAAAGTACCAAGTCCAGGCCACCAGAAATCACGTTCCAGGATGACTTTCGTGTGGAACTGACTGGCATGTCCAGTGGTGGGAGATGAGTAAATACTGTGGAGGAGTATGGAGCGAGATGATGGTGGGACATATAAGCGACCTTTGTAAAAGAGGTGGCCATTATCAAATGACCAGTCTTGGAGTGAGGAACGAGGGAACAATGGTGTTGCTTCTTCCATGGCTTTGAGTGCACGAAGGACTAGTGGGTTGGATGAGGACGAGGATTGGATGTGGTTGAGGAGTGCAAGGTTGAGGGTGTTGATGATGACTGGGTCTGGGAGGATAGATGCGTTGGTGTTGTCAGAGGAGGTATTGATGGAGTCTTTTCAGGAAAGGGCATCGGCTGGGCCTATTTGGGTTCCAGGGGTTACTTTCCAGACAAGGTCGAAGTCTAGGAGGAAAAGGGACCAGCGGGCTTGACGACAGGAGAGTTTTCAAGGGTCTTTGACGAAGGAGAGGTTCTTGTGATCTGTGATGACTGTGATGGGGTGTGAGGTACCAAGGAGATATTGTCGCCACTCTTCCAGAGGGAGGATGACAGCTAGGAGTTCTCGGTCGTAGATGTCGTAGTTCTGTTCAGCAGGAGAGAAGGTCTTTGAGAAATATGCGCAGGGATGGAGGTCACTGTTGACATCAGCTTGGAGGAGGACAGCTCCAGAGATGATCAAGGAGGCATTGGTCATGATGGAGAAGGGACAAGATGTGTCAGGGAGAGCGAGGACTGGGGCAGAGCAGAACTGGTCAATGAGTGTATGGAATGCAGTTTCTTGGAGGGAAGTCCATAACCAAGGTTTGTTTTTGTGAGTGAGTAGGACGAGGGGAGCAATGATGTTAGAGAAGTTTGAAATGAACTTCCGATAGAAGTTAGCGAAACCGAGGAAACTGCGGATTCCTTTGACAGATGTGGGGGGTTTCCAGTCTTTGATAGTGGCAAGTTTGACAGGGTCCATCTCGAGGCGTCCTGTTGAGCAGAGCATGACACAGAGGGTGAGGACTGAAGTGACTCACTTAGTGTTGGGCTTGCTGTTGCAGTGAGCTGGCACACGGATTTAAGAGGTAAAGACTCTATTCGAACTCAGATGACTGAGTTCGTATTATATACTACATGATCGTATTACATAATACTACCTAATTGGTCGAACTGGATGTTCAACACTCCCCTTTGTTCAATAAACGGGTTTGTGTGAACGTATATGATAGAACGGATAGTCGACATTAGTAGAAGATGAGTCCCAACTGAGGTCTAAGTTGGTCAAAACGAACTTGTCCAAGGTTCTTGGTGAACATATCTGCTGGATTAATGGATCCTTCTATATAGAAGAGTTCAATGGTTCCATTCTCAACCCATTCGTGTATTGCATGCCATTCTAACTCTACATGCTTGTTTTGTGTTTCTGTGACAGGGTTGGATGCCATGAATATGGATCCTTGATTATCTCCGCAGATAGGAGTAGGGGTCAGATTGTACCCGAGTTCTCCAAGAAGTTGTCTGATCCAAACAACTTGGCAGCTACAATCAGACAGTGCGATACATTCAGCTTCAGTAGAGCTATGGGATACACGCAATTGTTGCTGTGATCTCCAACTGAATACGCAATTAGCTAGTTTAATATACCAGCCTGTCTGTGAGCACCTGGTGTTGTGATCGGATGCATGATCTGAATCAGTACACACAATCAAGCCTGTGCCTGATTTACCATCATAACAGAGTGCATATTTCCTGGTGCCAGCCAGGTATTTGCAAATATAAAGGGCTCTGTCGAGGTGATCCTATGAAGGATTGGCAGCATGGCGAGAGAGGGTAATCACTGCAAAGGCGATATCAGGGCAAGTGCCCAACATCAGATATAACAAAGATCTGATAACTGTTTGGAATCTTTGACGAAGTTTGTAGTCAACAGGACCACTGTGTTTGGTGGGTTTATAGCCCATGGGAAGAGGAGTGGGGGCAGCTCGGGCATTTGTCATTCCACAGCGCTCTAAGACTTTATCGAGATACACGCACTGGTTGACTAGTATCTTTTGTCCGTCTCATTTAATGTGCATATGTAGGAATTCATCTGCAACACCAAGATCTCTGCATTCCCATTTCTTCATAAAGTGGCTTTTGATCTCATTGACTATGGCCTTGGAGGGACTGCAAAATATTGTGTCATCTACATAGACAATGGCTACAACCGTGAGGGAGCCTTTCTTCTTATATAAGAAGATGCCTGGGTCAGACTTTAGGTGTTCGAAGCCAAGTTCTTTCATGGACTCGTTAAGAGCTTTCCACCAGGCGAGCCCAGCTTGTTTTAGGCCATACAAGGCTTTCTTTAGGCGGAGTACTTTGCCTTTCAAGCTGGAAGACTCAAAGCCTTCGGGAAGTTCCATGTAGATCTCTTCATCTAAGCTGCCATATAAATAGGTGCTACGGACATCTACGGCTTCCATATGCCAGTTCTCTAGTGCAGCTAGTGCTAACATAAGTCGCACTGTTTCATAGTGCACAACTGGAGAGAATATTTGGTCAAAGTCTAATCCTTCGACCTGGGAGAATCCCTTTGCGACTAATCGTGCTCGCTTTCGACCATCTGGTTTGATGTCAAATACCCATCGATTTTTGATGACCTTTCTATGAGTGGGTCGATCTACGATTTCGAATACATCACGTTTTTCTAGCATATCAAGCTGCTCGTGATAGGCAGCTTTCCATTTGTCCTGAAGGTTGGCTGGTAGTGTTTTAATATCCTTCAGTGTCCATTCTCATACTGGTTTTGTCTCAACTGCAGATTCTAGACTTATCGCCTTGGAAAGTAGAAAGTGCTGGAATTGTGCTCCCCCTTCTCGGCATAACTTCTCAACCTCAGCATCAGAATCCTCAAGAGATGAGCTTTCAGGAGCAGCTGGAGGGTCAGCAGGTAGAGGAGGTGTGCCAGGAAATTGTCCAGGCATTTCGTTGGATGGACCTTCAATAGGGTCGTCAGACTTTCTCTCAACTCATTCTTTCCATTTGGACATGCATTCAATCTCTTTCACCTGTTGGACCAGGTGTTGGTCGTCACCATACACGTTTCCAGGTTGTTGTGGCACTCTCCTTTCACATTGTGGATGCTGTGGAAAAGGAAAAGGAGGAGGGCGAGGAGCTCTCCTTGGTGCACGAGGTGGTGGAGATGGCAGAGGTCTTGGCGATGGGGTACGTGGTTGGATAGGAGAAGGTGGACGTGGAACATGCGGGTGTGTGGGTTGGTATTCTTCTGGTTCAGTAAGTGGGAGCTCTATTTCTTTAGGCACTTCCAGAATATCGGGTTTAGCACGTGGAGCGCGTTTGGGATTAGTGCACTTAGGGAATAGCGACTCATCAAAGAGTGCTTGTGCAGCTGTAAAAAGGATATTGTTGGGGGATCGCATAAAGAGATAATTGTTCTCATTGCCAGGTGCTACACCGAGATACACCATAAGCTCTGATTTAGGAGCCAGCTTGTTGGTGCGGATGTCCTCTGGGAGGTGTACGTACGCTCCACAACCAAAGACGCATAGATGGCTAATATCTGGAGACTGCTTGAGCAGGAGCTCATATGGGGTTTTCCAATTATGGCGGCGTAAGGGTGTGCAATTATATATATGCACAGCGTGATCCCAGCTAAACTCCCACCAGGAATCAGCGAGGCAAGCCTCAAGGTGCATCGCTTCTGATTTATCCATAATGGTGCACATAAAGCGCTCGGTGCGACCATTTTGTTGTGGGGTATGGGGAGCACTCTGGAAAATGCGAATCCCGTTGTCTACCAGCAACTTTTCGAATGCGTTTGACTTGTACTCTCCCCCTGCATTGGACATCCATCCTCTTATCTTAGAATTGAATTGAGTGGCCACCATTTGTATAAAATGTTTTGTCACTGTAAGTGCAGCATCTTTCGAGCGCAAGCGAGTGGTCCAGCCAAAGGATGTATAATCATCAAAGAAAGTGATGATATATTTGTACCAATGGTATGACTCAATGGGGAATGATTTAATGTCGGAGTGAATAAGTTCAAAGGGTTGAGTTGCACAATGATTGTCAGGGTGATAGGGGTGACTAGGCATCTTGCCTTGTACACAGCCCAGACAGATAGAATCATCCTGAGGGAATGTGACATCCTCAGGGAAATTGCGAGTATTTTTACGCGCATGCTTTAGGACATCTTTAGACGGATGACCAAAACGTCGATGCATGATATCATACATATCCCACAGATGGGATGGCTGCAGGGTGTGCACTGGGGACTATATGTTCTATGGTGTACATATTGTGGCCTAATCTACCGGGGTAGAATGGTGCTAAAAGTGTACCATCACCATATAAGACTTCAAGTCTATGAACATCACCACGAATGGTTGCACCCGTGCGCATGAGTTGTCCAAGTGAGATAAGGCGAACTCCAGAGTTTGGGATGTGACCGACATCATGGAGGGTAAAAGTATAAGGGATTGAAGCCTCGTCAATCCATTGTATATTGACATTGCCAATGGCTATGACATGGAGTAAACCAGCTGCAGTATGGACTGGGATTTGATCACGCTTTGGGAGTTCCTGGTATTCCACAAAGTCAGATGCTTTTGGGGAGAAGTGCATGGAGGCACCGGAGTCAAGGATCCAGGTGGGATTCTTAGGTTCACAGTGATCACACTTGTGTTTTGAACCATGTGCGCAAATGTCCATTGCATTATCTACAGGTACATTAAACACTGTAGAACTACGAGCACACAACGAATAACTACGCGCTATAGCAGTATTGTCGTGTGAGTAGGGACACATGGCGACATTGGAATGAATCACTAACCTGGAATTCCACTCATTGTCGGATCCATAGATGTCTACGACATCGTCATCTTCTTCGTCCCAAGAGGAACGAATACTTCCCACCCAACGTCGATTGCATTTAGAAGGGGGTGGGGTGTCAAGGTCAGACAAAGACCAGGGACAGTTTGTAATGACATCCTCCTCTTCGAGGAGGTCAGGTAAACGGCCAGTATATATGAGGGTCGGATCAGACCGACCAGTAGAAGAAGATCCACCTAAAGCGACACCTTCTCTGTTGTCAAAACCCGAAAGGGCATCAGAGAGCATACGATCGTGATCATCTTCGAGTCGTTCAAACAAAGAACGCTCGAGAGGTGGGGGACGTGCTGTTGGAGTGGATGGGGCAATTGAGCCAACTGTGGAGAGAGACGGAAGAGAGTGATGGCCTAGGGCCCAGTCAATGCGATCAAGAAGAGAAGCGGCAGCGTCAATGTTACGAATTGTTTGTGTGGATGGCTGAATGCCAATCCGATGAGCGGGGTCAAAGGCATGGGAAGTCTGGGGAAAGTAGGGAGGACCTCCTTCCCCTTGGAAGCGTTGTGCGGATTGTTGGGTGAGAGCACAAGGATTGACAGTTGGAGTGGGACTGTCGGTATGGGTAATGAAGGCGTTGGAGGCGAAGAAGGTGTCATCATCAGCCTCTGTGAAGTTTAACTTCGCTTTCCCTTTTCCTCGGCCTTTACCTCGGTTTCCATGTGGCTTTTGCTTCTTTTCCTTCTCCCCCTCAGCGCTGCTTCCCTGCTGCAGTCAGTTAGACATGCTAGGTTGCTGCTGCTGATCCTTAAAAGAGGGATCATCGGGCTTACGCTTGACGGCGCTAATCTTGTTTGCTTGCTGGGTATCCTTACCCTTTTTGTTGCCTATGAGCGTCATATGCTCGTACTCAGTAACGGAGGCTGCACGGATTTCATCAAAAGTGGGAATCTTCAGATTCCCTGCAGGAGTTTTCGCTTGGAGACCAAGCTGCTGGACAATGGTGAGGGACAATGGAAGTTTGGCGAGGACAATGAGGGCTTGGAGATTATCTGGCATGGTCCACTCAGAGCCCGCGTTTTGAAAGCGAGCAAAAAGGTGCTCAAGCCAAGCGAAGGCATTGGTGGGGTTGGAGCCGTTGGGTATAGCAAGTTCCATCATCATCTTAAAGTCGCTAAAAACTTGGGGGGCGTCCTTCTTGTCGAACTCTGCCTTAAGAGCATTAATCATGTTGTCGGCATCTTGATGAGTATGAAATTTGGCAATAAGAGGTGGAGAAAGGTAAGTGAGGAGGGTGCCACGGACTTTGTCGTTGGCCGAAATCCAGTCACGATACCAGGACCAATCAGACGCAGTAGCAGTATGGCATGCGTTGGTCATCTTTCCTTTGTCGTCAGTGGAACCGATTAGGGAACCAGGGAGGGGTGGACGAGGAACGTCCATGACCCAGGTGGCGCCAGTGGAGAGCAAGTAGTTCAGCATGGTGGGCCACCAGTTTGCCCATCCATTACCACGGAAGGTGGAGATCTTAGGGCCGAGGGTGAGGGAGGAAGAACCGTTCTTGTTGGACATAGTGTCTAGAACGTAAAACTGTCAGTATGAGGTACCATCATAGTCTCCCCTTAGGGAATGGCAGCCACAAAGGCGCACAACGATGGATGTGTGCCACTTTGCAGGCTCTCTTGTGCTTGAAGCAGCAAAGAGGCGGTCATGCAGTGAGCGCAACACTGTGTCTGTCCTGCGCATGAAGCAGCAAGGACTGACTAGGCAGAGCCAACCTGCAGCAAGTTTGGATGCAGCCATTGAAGGTGCTTCCTCACTGCACTGATCAGGGCTCATAACCTGTCGAGCAGAGCATTACACAGAGGGTGAGGACTGAAGCGACTCACTTAGTGTTGGGCTTGCTGTTGCAGTGAGCTGGCACACAGATTTAAGAGGTAAAGACTCTATTCGAACTCAGACAACTGAGTTCGTATTATATACTACATGATTGTATTACATAATGCTACCTAATTGGTCGAACTGGATGTTCAACACGTCCTTGACCAATGATCATGCTAAGGTATTCCATCTGGGGGGTGTTGAAGGAGCATTTGGAAATCTTGAGTGAAAGGCCATGTTCTCTGAGTTGTTGTAAGACCTGACATGTGCAATCGTGGTGGAGTTCAAGATTGTCTTTTGTGTGGATGCTGAGGTCATCCATGTAGATCTTCAGCCAACGTTCCACAAGCATATCCGCAAAGATATGGTTCATAAAGGCTTGGAATGTGGGTGGAGCATTGTTGAAGCCAAAGAACATTACTGTGGGTTCGAAAAGTCCAAGCAGGGTGATGAATGCCGCTTTCCATTGGTCCTCCTTGCGAATCCGAATGTTATAGTATCCCCATTGTATGTCAAACTTGGTGAATATGGTCGAGTCTTTCATGTCATCAATGAGGTCAGAGATGAGAGGAAGGGGATATGCATTCCGGATGGTGAACGAGTTAAGATAGTGATAGTTCTGACAGGGATGAAGAAAACCGTCTTTCTTAGGAACAAAGAAGAAAGGGGATGCTTGTGGGGATTTGGACAGGACAATGCAACCGGTTTTCAAATGTTCTTCAACAAAGAGACGGCATGCCTCTTTCTCAGCAGGGTTTAACAAGTAGACTTTGGCAATTTTCGGGACGAAGGTGGGTTTAAGTTCAATGGTGTGATCGTAGGGTCGGTGTGGAGGCAGGGTGGCAAAGGTTTTCTCAGAGAACACATCTTCATAGTCTTGGCACCAGGATGGGATTTCATGTTCTTGTTTGGCCATTTGTTGGGCCAGCTGGGTCGAAAGGGTTACCTTGTTGATCTCATTCTGGGGTGGACTCTCATGAAGAGGTACCACAGCGTCCCGGAATGGAGTTTCTGGGTTAATACTTACTGTACCATGAGTCCAATTGATGGTAGGGTTCCATTGTTTCAGCCAGGGCATTCCTAGGATGATCTGTCGCTTGCCAAGGGCAACAACCATGAGTTCAAGTTGGTGGTCGAAGGAGGAGAGTTGAGTGTTAGTTCGGACTTTGTATTTGATGGCTCCCTCTTTGTTCAGAGAGCCATCCACATTGTAGGCCATAAGGGGTTTCAGGAGGGATCTGATTCCCATACAAAGGGCAGGGATGAGGCTAGGGTCGATGAAGTTACCAGTTGCTCCACAGTCGATGAGAGCAACAGTCATGATAGTTTTCGATCCGGCTTGTAACCGGATGGGCAAATGGATGGTTCATTGGTTGGGTAATCCTTTGAAAACATGAGAGGACGACGAGGGCGTCGGCACCTCTTCTCCGGTTAGGAAATCTTGGACAGCATAGATTGCAAGTTCCTCATCAGAGGGTTCTTCAGTGGGTTCACAGGGGGTGCTAGAAGTTCAAGAGGGTTTGGGTTCTTCGAGGTAGGCTTTGAGTTTTCGAAGGCCTTTGGTAAGGTCCTTCTCTGAGGTGCGAAGTTTGTCGAGGTAAGCGTCGACAGCAGAGGTAGGTTTGGGGGTCAAGGGCATCCCGAATGCAGTTTTCAGGACTTCGAGGATTGTGGCTCCATCTACTCCTGAGTTACGAAGTTTGTCGAAGTATGCGGTTAGAGCGCCAGTGGGCTTGGAGGATTCAGGATCAAGGTGGGCAATGGTCTTGGTGGGGCAGGTGTTCTGTGGGCAAGGAGACAAAGGTTTAGTGCCAGAGCACTCAATGATGTTGTGGCCTTTCTGGAGACAGCAGAAGCAAAGGCTGAGTTTAGCACAATTAATGTGTTCATCAGGGGAAAGTTTCTTAAGTTTGATGTAGGGGACGTCCATGGTTGCTGTGGGAACTCATGACTGTGATCAAGGTGTTATCGAGCTGCTGGGGAATACCAGGGGCAGGAGAGTTATGTCTTTTGACAACAAGGGAAATAATGTTACTGGGGTTTCTGTGCACAGGGTGAACAAAGAGTTCGCTAGGGGTGAAGGCTTGGGGATCCTTCCTGATCTAGAGTCGCTAGATCCTGGTGGCTATGGCTGGGACGATGGGGTCGATGGTTAAGACAATGATGACAGCGATCGGCCATCTGATGGTTGATCTAGAGTGACTAGATCCTAGGGTTGGTGACTGTGACTAGGATGACGACAATCGGTCATCCGATGGGTGCGATGAAGAGCTGTGACAAGGGTGACGACAGTTAATCGTCCAATGGGTTACAAGGGAGGGTTAGTGACTATGATGATGACAATCAGTTGTCCAATGATTGCCCTAGGGCACGATGGGTGGCAGTGATGAGGGAAGGTGGTGGGGTAGGCCCTACTCTGTAACAGGAGGGGCTAAAGGAGACTCTGAATCTTTTGTAATGCGAAGCGTACTCAAGAGAGTGTTCGACTTAACCCAAGAGAGGCGGACGCTCACGAAGAGGTACCACAGCATCTCTCCTAGCAAGCTAAGTGTGAACCGAAGACAGAGAACAGAGGTTGATGACAAGGGAGCACTCGGGTCTCAAGAATCACTCAAGGACAGAGAATAAGTACGACGAAGATCATAGATTCAGAGTGAAGAACTATTGTACAGGCGAACAGGTATTTAAGGGTCCCAACTGTGAGAGAATGGAACTTTATGGAAGGCTATGGAACAAGGGGGAACATCGCTGTCATGAGAGAGACAGCTGCGGAGGTGATCGTCCAATGAGAGAGCAAGATAAGACAAGACAAAAGAAGGAACTGTAGAGTTGAGTCATCTACCTTGGAAAGGAAATGACGACATGAGGAGGTCATTGGAAAAAGAAAGGTGAGAGGACGAGACGACAGTTCAGGATACTGCTCAGGGAAAGAACATAAGCCTAAGAGATAAAGATAAGAGTCATCACCTGAAGGAAGTGTTGATGGCCTCAAGAGAAAGTCGTTATCAATGATGAGAAGAGAAGAGACTAATGCGAAGAGATGAGTGAAGTGTTTGTAAATGGACAAGAGGAACGAAAGGAAAAAGATTGTAACAATGTCTCTCCCCCTCAACCGACTCCATTTGATGTGTCCTCGTGTACTCCCCCTCAATATGCGTGTTGCCATGCTCGCCCCTGCTCCCTTTGTCAGCCTCCACATCTGCGTGTTCGTGTGCAATGCATTCGCTTTGCTTGTGGATGGTGCTGCTGCCTGGGTTGACTTGTATGGATGTGGGTTGGGGTTCCACGTTGTGCTTGTCGTGTGCGTGTTCCTCTGTGCAGTCGCCTGTGCCTGTAGGTGCTGCCTCTGGTGCTCCCATGTGCTGTCCAGGTTGAGGTGTTCTCTCACCGTGCATACCCATTCCCTGCACACCTTCCTCCGCCCTCGCCCCGCTCACTTCTTCTCGTACCTCGCCATCTCATTCTGCTGTGCACTCTGCTGTGTCTGGCAGCTCTGGTGGTACGTCTGGATGATGTGCCTCATCACCTGTTGTGCCCTCAGGGCTTTCTGGCGTTGGTTGGGCATTGTCATGTGATGCGCTTCATGCACTTGCATTGATGATGGTGGAGTGTGGGTGATCGTGTGACACGTGGCATGCGCTCACATTGGTGGTGGCAGCGTATGGATAGTCGTGTGCTGGGATATGGGCGATCATATTGCCTTGGTCTTGGCTGACCTTGGTGTTGTGTGAGGGGTGCGGTTGAGCCATGCTCGCCACATTTTCGTCATTGTTGCAGGTGCTGGGCTTGGCACTCATGCGGTCGACGCTCTTGTCGCCGTGTTCATGGCTGTCCACTGTGATGGGTTCGCCGGTGGGGGTTTCATCTGTGGCCTCATTGCCCAGACCCTCTCCACCTGTCGCTCTGTCCCTTGTGCCCTTTGCCATCCTTTCGCTGTCCTCTATCCCTGCCGTTTCAACATCTTTGACCTCTTCCCCAGTTTGGTGCCCAGCTCATTTGTCAAGCGGCATGTCTGGTGGTCGGGTGAGCTGTCCACTGCTGCTGTGGGCCTAGCGCGCTCCACGTTCAGGTTTCTCGTGTCAGCAGTCTTCTCATCGACCTGCTGACGTGCCGTTTTGGCTTGCTGGGGCTGCGTTGTAGCTGCACGGTGAACTCCTGTGACCGCATGTTCACTGTCCATGCCACTCGCTCAAGTTGCGAGGCTTACACTGGCTTCGCTAGCCTTCTCGTTGACGCTTCCACCCCTCTCCCCTACTCATCCCTGGCCATCTCTGTTGTGCTTGGGTTCTTGACGTTTCTGGTACACATTTTCTTCAGCTCTGGCCTGTGTTGGCTCGCTTTTGACTTGTTTGCAGTTACATGCTTCGTGGCCGCATTTGCCGCACTCGTGATAGGTACCAGCTAGGGATTCAGTAAGGTGTGCAGCCACCGGTGGTGCTGTGTCATGCCAGTTTGGGGGTAATTCGAGTGCGTGTCGTGTTGCGAGTAGCGTAGCTTTGTTTGTAGTCTTGTTGAAGCGTTCCATGAGGTGTTGCCAGTACGTGTGAGCCGTTTCGAGCTGTACCATGCCAATGAATATTGAATTTGGCAAATCAGCGATGATGACGCATTTTGCTAGTGCATCAGATTGTTCATCAAAGTCCGTGACTGTACCGTCAAGGTAATTCCAGAGGTTTTCGGCCTCAATGGCATTTTCGATCATTTTGCACCATTCCGACCAGTTCTTTCCATCCAGTCTCAGTTCAAGAATGTTGGCCATGTTGAGATTCAAGTTTGGGTGAGTGAACTGGGTTACTGAGCTACAGCAGGGCTCATAACCTGTAGAATACTCAGTAGTCACTAAAGAAAAGAGACTAAGGTACTCTGGTGCGATGTACCAATGATTAGGTAATCAGAAGATACCAAATATAGATCTCAAACTCCAACAGTAGGGTGCACCATTACGCTGCCCCTACCCTCGTCATTGTCTTGTGGGTGTTGTGTGGGCTGTTATGCCCCACACTCATTGTCCTTTTGGTGTGTGTACATGCACACAAACATTGTGCCCCTGTTCTTTGTCCTGGATGGAAGGCACACCACTGCGTTGCCCCACCCTCTTGTCATCTTGTAGTGGTGTGCATGTTGTTGCACCCTGCTCATCCTCCTGGGTGCGTGGTGCAGTTGCACCCCTCCCCACCGTCGTGGTGGTGGTACCATACACCGTTGTGCCCCCTGCGCATTGTCTTGGTGGGTGGTGGGCGCACCATTGCACTCCCTTGCCTTCCTCGTTGTCCTGTGGGTGGTGGGTGTCCCATGCACGGTTGCACCCCTCCCTGCCGTTATGGTGGTGGTGGTGGTGCTGTATGCCATGCGCCTCCAGCGCATCATCTTGGTGGGTGGTAGGTGGGCTGTTGCACTCCCCTTGCCCTCCTCATCGTCTGGTGGGTGGTGGCGTCCTTGCACTACTTTTGCTGTCGTCATGTTGGGCATGACCTAGCCTTGTCCCCGCCTTCAGTTGCTCTGATGTCAAGATGGGGCACACACCTAGATTGCATTGCCCTCGCTCACCACATCGTTGCCATGGTGAGGTATGCGCCAGAGCCATGGTATTGTTGTGGCAATACACTGTTGCATTGCCCTTCGCTGTCATCATCATGGGTATGACCTGTGTCACCCAACCCCCTTGCCTCTGTCATCATCGTCATCATTGTGGTGAGAGGTGGGAAAATGCCGTTGAGCTGCTGGTGGCGGCGGCGTCATATGGGTCGTGGGGGATGCCGTTGCATGTCCTCATCTGTGGCTGCACCTGCAATCATCGAGCAGCAGACCCTATACAATAATTAGCAAAGGATTACTAAGTACGAAACAGTCCTTTGGGACTTGAAAGAAAAATCTTGTAACAGTCACGTGGGTTCATTGATCCATAGACATTTTCCCACGTTTCTTCACTCAACCCACCAATGCAGCCTCAATGTGTCCAGGCAATGCATTCCCCCATCCACACCCACCACCACGGGTCGTGATAGGTATGACAGCGGCTTAGTGACACATTCACATGGCACACAGTGGCAATATGCGAGGGCATGCAACGGCCCCACTGCCATCGTGATGACAACGTGTGAGGCAAGGTCAATTCAAATGACAACGAAGATGGCGAGAGGATATGCATCTGCATATCTGCCACCACCTCGACGACACACCACCGCGTGTCAGCGACAACAAGGTGGCACAATGCGCCCACGAATGCCAAACCACCTGGACGACAGATAGGAGCACACGAAACAAGGACACAATGGCACACGGTAAGTGCACCCCAGCAGCCCGTACACCACCACAAGACGAGGGGGTGAGGGTGGCATAGTGTTGCACCCACCAATCACATTGACAGAAGAGGCATGCATGGCACATCTACCACCCACAAGACTACGAGGAAGGCAGTGCAGCGTAATGGTGCAATTGTCACCCACTGGGATGACAAGCAGGAGGCACAATGGCACACGCACCACCCGCAAGATGATGAGGAGCGAGGCATGGCGCAATGGCATAACCACCACCTACCAGGACGACACATGGCGATGCCCACCACCCACAAGATGACAAGGAGGGCAAGGGGAGTGCAACAGTGTTCCCAATGCCAACCAAGACGATCGGCAGGGGGCACAATGTGCACCGCATGCTCACCACCTGTGAAAAGATGAGGGTGAGAGGCACAACAGCACTCTACCAACCAAGACGACGGGGGCGCAATGGCATGCAGCGCACCCACCACAAGATGATGGGTAGCACAATGGCGCACCCACCACCCACCAGGACAGCACGCAGGGAGCACAACAGCATGTGCACCATGCACATACCCACTGGATGACTAGGAAGGCAGGGGCAACGGCGCGCCCACGGGTGACACAACATTGCATGTTGCCATCACCCACCAAGATGACGCTCACCTGTGCAGAACCTTAGGTGTCCTGAGCCGAGCATCAAATCCGAGCCTGAGAGTGGAAGAGAATCAAGGAATACGATGCGTGGGCCAAGGTGACACAGCGGCAATGATGACAAGGTCGAGAGCATGCAATGGCATGCCCACCACCGCAGCAACAATGACATGAGACTCGGGAGTACGAAAATGCACCCATCACAAGGAGGTGTGATGGCTTATCTACCAACCATGATGATGACGAGGGTGCGGGGGTGTAACTGTGTGCCCACTACCACAATGCCAACAACAAGAGCAAGGTGGTACAACGATGTACTCATCACAATGTGAACAACAAGGGCAAAGGAGCACAATGGTGTATCCACCACCACTGTGGCGACATGCAAGGAGAGGAGCGCGGGAGGGTACCACAACCCACCCTCTACAAGGCACAATGGTGTGTCCACCAATACGACAACGACAAGAGCATGGTGGAGCAACAGCACACCTGCTACCACCCCAACGAGGCACGACGGTGTACCACCATGATAACAATGGCTAGGGCAAGGGGGCAACGGCACACTCAACACTACAACCGACGATGATGACAGGGCGTTAGTGGTCCAATCAGGTGATGATGATCAGACCAACAGCATATCCACCACCACTATGCCCATGGCACGCGAGGATATAGGCAACATAGCAGCCACCACCAGGATGACAAGGGTGAGAACGAGGGCAGTATGAAGGCACCACAATGGCAGACCCACCACTGCAGGTCCACCACCAGGACTACAGAGACTGCAAGAGCAACGATAGTGTGGCTTACCATGTGAAGCAGATTGAAGTGGAAGAGTCGAGATTGGCCTATGAGGATAGCAGCATAGAGGATGGAGAAATGTAGTGTCATTAGAACATTGTCTCTGCTTGGTTTCCTGCTGCAATCATTTGAGTTGAGCTGAGTGCTAAAAAAGGATATAGATCATATCTGACTGATACCTGCACTACAGAGTGCTACAGAGTGGGTGTATCAAAGGTGGTATGGCTGCTATATAGTACTACATCAAAGATACAGCAGGTACACAGGTGGTATGGGGGTGGTAGGTACTCTGGGGAAGACTAAAATAGGTAAAATGACTATATACAGTATATACCACAACAGACCTGCAGTCTTTTTTCCTGATGTGACTAAAATACTGAGTAAGATGGAGGAGATAAATGAGAGCCAGAGCTGTGCACTGGGTATGCTGATGACCAGAGTGGTGCGCAGTTTGGTTACATAAGCAAATCTATACTAAATGAGGTAAGGTCACATGGTCCAGAAGTCAGGTGATGTGTATCTGAGGAGATTGCACCAGAGATGGTCTGGAGTTGACCAGAGATGATAGGAGTTGGACAGCATATGACATTCTGGGAGGTCCTTTCCCAGGAGGTCCTCTTCCAGGAATCTTTCCTGATCAATCATCACAAGGGGCATTGCCCTCGTTGTTTGACTTTCTGCTTCTGTCAAACAGGGAGTGATGATCATCATTGATGTCATTGTCACTAGGGGGAGGCGAGTTCCTCCCCTTACATTTACTTCTGGCAGCAATGTGATCATGCATTGCCATGTGCAGCATTGCTTCTTTGCACTGCTGTCCCCACATATGTCGGATGATATCCAAATTTCGTCCAGACAGGTATCACGGACAGTTTGGCATATTGGGGGCGAGCTCCCTTTGGGGTGCATTTGAGCTCATTGGAGCGCTTGCGCTCTAAGGCAGGGAACCTTCTATTTGGGGTTCCCCATAGAGGGCATTGCGAACACGTTCACCCTCTATCTTAATGACGATCAATTCATCAGGGCTAGTAGCCCTGCTGGAATATTCTTCAATGTTTTCCAGACTGAGTGCTCACCTAATGTGTTCAATTGTCATGGCATGATGTTCACTGGGATTGATACCATGGTTGTCAAATCCCTTGGGACCATGGCCATAAATTAGCCACTGTTGACATATCCTGTCAAGAAAATCATTCACCGCAGCCATAGCAACATGTGGATTGAGGGGAAGATCCCCCTCAGACTGTGCACAGAGAGTGGGATACACTCCCTTGGTGTACACTTGAGTGAGTGGACTCTCCGTTTGAATGATTGACATAGGTTCTGTAGACAGAACCTGCGAATCGTTCAAGGTCAATGGGCTTAAATGCTCATTGTTAGCAGCCATGCTGCTAATTGTTACAATCTTTTTCCTTTCGTTCCTCTTATCCGTTCTTAAACACTTCACTCATCTCTTCAGTTTAGTTTCTTTCCTTCTCGTCGACGACGACTTTCTCTTGAGGCCATCAACGTTTCCTTTGGGTAATGACTCTTATCGTTATCTCTCAGGCTTATGTGCTTTCCTGAGCAGTATCCTGAACTATTGTCTCGTCTTCTCACCTTTCGTCTTCCAATGACTTCCTCGTGTTGTCATTTCCTTTCCAAGGCAGATGACTCGACTCAATAGTTCCTTCTTTTGTCTAGTCTTATCTTGCTCTCTTATTGGACGATTAACTCCGCAGCTGTCTCTCTCATGACGGCGATGTTTCCCCTCATTCCATAGCATTCCATAGTGTTCCATTCTCCCATGATTGGAACAGTTAAATACCTGATCGCCTGTACAATAGTTCCTCACTCTGAATCTACGATCTCTGTCGTACTCATTCTCTGTCCTTGAGCGATTCTCAAGACTCGTGTGCTTTCCTCGTCATAGTCCTCGGTCCTCTGTCGTTGGTTCGCACTTAGCTTGCTAAGAGAGACGCTGTGGTACCTCTTTGTGAGTGTCCGCCTCTCTTGGGTTAAGTCGAATGCCCTCTTGAGTATGCTTAGCGTTACACTAATGGTTTGCAATGCCTGGAATTCTCCAGACATCACTGTCTCAGTACCTGAAGGGACACCCCCAGAATTATCATCAGGGTTGTCCCTGTTTGCCTTTGCCTTCTTTTTAACCTTCTGGAGGTTAATCTGGGGCATTGGTGGTGGTCTGTCAGGTTGACAACGATTGTCATCAGGTGGAGGCTCACCTCTGCCAGTGGGTGGCTTTTCAGCTGCCATCTTCACAATACTGCAGGTGATTATATGGCTCATCACTGTACAAGGCACTAAAAAAGTTGTAAGGGGTTGTAATCTCCTTGGTTAGATCCTGTGGCACTCTCATCACACAACTAGTGTGAACCGTGTTTATTATGCAGTGAGCGGGTACAGGATACAGGGTAAAAAAGATTATTCTACAAGGGCAAGATCTACATACTACAGCCATTTGACATCAAGTGTCAAATGGCTAACTATGGTAACCATTACATAAGCACACACTACATGTGCGCGCTTGTCAGTAGTTAAGTAGAATAAGAGGACCCTATCGGTCCCCTTACACCCACAGACATGTGTAAGAGTGTGCACGCATGGTTAGGGTACAAATGCAGCCCATAGAAGCCTCTGTGCACTTCAAGATCTGTGGAGGGGTCAACTGGCATCAATGGAGATGGGACACAGACTCATGTGTCCAAGACTGTGCAGAATAGTGTTGTAGGAGCAGATGGTGGATGGTGGGACAAGCTTTTACTGTTCACTGGGGGTCTGCAAGGACTGAAATGCACAGAAGTAAAGAATATGGGTGCATTTCCAGCTCTCATGGTCTGAGTCTGTGCTGGAAAATTGTCAGTTGGGTATGTCAGGGAGGGAAGGACTT
>JBBPTV010000450.1:0-21914 GCA_038094275.1 Tubosaeta brunneosetosa | reverse complement strand
CCACTGTAGTATTACTATAGTCTACTGTAGTCTACTGTATTCAGGGCAGACTATAACACTATGTTGACTACTAGGACTACAGCTGACTACCAAGACTATGGTGGTCAGCAAGACTATATGGGTACCACAGTGGCTACAGTCACCAATACAAGCTACAAGATTATATCTAGACTACACTGCAGACCATAGAATGGTAGGTAACCAATTATAAATGATCATTGCATAACTAGTATTACATTACACTCAAGCCTAGCTATCATCTACTGTATACAGAGTCACCTATCCCCACTTCATACTGCTTAGATGGACCTGGATGAGTGGGTGTATGTATACTTGAGTGAGTACATACCATCTTTGCATCGGAGTGGGCACAGATGCACACACATGTGCATGCACATTGCCTAGAGGGACATGGATGAGCGGGCAAGTGTGTACCTAGGTGAGTACACACCATCTTTGTATTGGGGTGGACATGGGTGCACGTTGGTGGAATGGACATCTTGAGTGTGGTGTGCGCGTGCTTGGGCGAGCACGCACCGTGAGTGCCAGTGAGCAGGGTGCTTGCATTCTCTGCAGGCGCATGCATGCCTTTCTTGGATGAACACCCATGCGCTTCATTTGCTTGGGTATATAGTATGCACGTGTGTGCGTGCTGTGTGCGTGCACCTGTGAGTGGATGTGCAGCTTTGCGTGGGAGTGCACAAGTGTGGAGATGAGGCCTTGAGGGTGGAAGGAAGTGAGTGTGCAGTTGCTCATGGTTGTGATGGTAAGGAAGGAAAGAGCTGGATGGGACTTACTGAGATTTTCGAAGTCTGTATTATGTAAGTCAAGGCCACGTCAACGCAGCCGCCACGCTCACTCCAATTCACCACAGACATGCATGTGCAGGTACATGCTCACCATTCACACCCACATTCACTGCTCACCCCAGTGCATGCACACACCTGCGTCCCTCCAGCAAGACACCATGAACACCCCCACTCACCCGCCACCCACTTCCACCTAGTGCAGGTGCGTGCTCATCCAAGTATGCGCACACCTGTTCACCTGCATCAACCCAGTTGAGTGTGTGCTCACCCAAACACACACAACCACTAGCTGCCTCAACCACCATCACTATGGCTGTTACGATTTTTCTTCTCTCATCTCGTTTCTTCTTGTTTCCATCGTTCACAACATCTCACTTATGTAAACCCCTTTTGATTGGACAATTAGCTCCACAGCCGTTTCTCTCACAACGGCAATGTGTTCCCTTATTCCATCATATTCCATAGCATTCCACTCTCTCATGATAGGAATACTTATATACTGCTCGCCCTGTACTTTTACTCCTTACACTGATTCTATGCAATAGAACGTAGCAATCTCTTGTCCTCGAGTGATTCTCTTGTCCTCTGAGTTTCTGTTGTTGTTGTCAACTTCAGTCAAAGCCCTTACCCCTTTGTCCTTGAATCCAAAACCTTCATATCCTTGTCGCACAACTCTTGTTGTCCTCCTCATCTACGTCCATTGGTTCATACTCAACTAGCTAGAAGAGACACTGTGGTACCTCTTAGTGAGCATCTGCCTCTTTGGAGCTGAGTTGAACATCCCTTGTGGTACTTTTAGCATTACAAAAGAATCAGTGTCTCCTTTAGCCCCTCCTGTTATGGAGCAGGGCCTACCCCACCACCTCCCCTCGTCACTGTCACCCATCATGCCCTAGGGCAATCACTGGACGACCAATTGTCGTCATTATAGTCACTAGCTTTCCCTCACAGTCCATTGGACGACCGACTGTCGTCACCCTTATCATCGCACCCATCAGATGACCAATCGTTGTCATCCTAGTCATAGTCACAGACCCTAGGATCTAGTCACTCTAGATCAACCATTGGACAGCCGATCGCTGTCACCATCATCTTAACCATCAACCCCATCATCCCAGCCATAGCCATCAAGATCTAGCGATTCTAGATCAGGAAGGATCCCCAAGCCTTCATCCCTAGCGAACTCTTCATTCACCCCATGTCCCAGAAACCTTAGTAAAACCGTTCCCCCTTGTCGTCAAAGGACATGAACACCCTGGCCCCTGATACTCCCCAGCGGCTCGACCTCACCATAGCCACAAGCTCCCATAGTAACCATGGATGTCACCTATGTCAAACTCAGGAAACTTTCCCTAGAAGAACACATCAAATGCGCTAAACTCAGCCTTTGCTTCTGCTATCGCCAGAAAGGCCACAACGCCATTGAATGCTCAGGCACTAAGCCTTTGACCCCTCAACCACAGAACACCTGCCTCACCGAGACCATTGCCCACCTTGACCCCAAACCTTCCAAGCCCACTGACGCTCTAAACGCATACTTCAACAAACTTCATAACTCTGGAGTGGATGGAACCACAATCCTCAAAGTCCTGAAAACTGCGTTTAGGACGCCCTTGACCCTCAAGCCCACCTCTGCCATCGACGCTTACCTTGACAAACTTCGCACCTCAAAGAAGGACCTTACCAAAGGCCTTCGAAGGCTCAAAGCCTACCTCGAAGAACCCAAACCCCCTCGAACTTCTAACACCACTTGTGAACCCACTGAAGAACCCTCTGATAAGGAACTTGCAATCTACACCGTCCAAGACTTCCTGGCTGGAAAAGACATGCCGACACCCTCATCCCCCCATGTTTTCAAGGGATTACCCAATCAACGAACCATTCGTCTTCCCATCCGGTTACAAGCCAGATCGAAACCTGTCATGACTGTCACTCTCATAGACTGCGGAGCGACCAGCAATTTCATTGACCCTAGCCTTGTCCCTGCCCTTTGTATGGGGATTAAATCCCTCCCAAAACCCCTTATGGCCTACAACATGGATGGCTCTCCAAACAAAAAGGGAGCTATCAAGTACAAGATCCAAGCTAACGCTCAACTCTCCTCCTTCGATCACAAACTTGAACTCATGGTTGTCGCCCTCGGCAAGCGACAGATCATCCTAGGTATGCCCTGGCTGAAACAATGGAACCCTACCATCGATTGGACTCGTGGTACGGTAAGTATTAACCCAGAAACTCCATTCCAGGACACTGTGGTACCTCTTCATGAGAGTCCACCCCGGAATGAGATCAACAAAGTAACCCTTTCGACCCAGTTGGCCCAACAAGTGGCCAAACAAGAACACAAAATCCTGTCCTGGTGCCAAGATTACAAAGATGTGTTCTCCGAGAAAACCTTTGCCACCCTGCCTCCCCACCGACCCTACAATCATGCCATTGAACTCAAACCCACGTTCACCCCGAAAATTGCCAAAGTTTACTTGCTGAACCCCACTGAGAAAGAGGCCTGCCACCTCTTTGTTGAAGAACATTTGAAAACTGGTCGCATTATCCCATCCAAATCCCCACAAGCATCCCCTTTCTTCTTTGTTCCTAAAAAAGATGGTTCTCTTTGTCCCTGTCAGGACTATCGCTATCTCAACTCGTTCACCATCTGAAATGTGTATCCCCTTCCTCTTATCTCTGATCTTATTGATGACATGAAGGACTCCACTATATTCACCAAGTTTGACATACACTGGGGATACAATAACATTCGGATTCGTGAGGAGGACCAATGGAAAGCAGCATTCATCACCCCGCTTGGACTTTTCGAACCCACGGTAATGTTCTTCAGCTTCAACAACACTCCCCCCACGTTCCAAGCCTTCATGAACCACATATTTGCAGATATGCTTACGGAGTGTTGGTTGAAAATCTACATGGATGACCTCAGCATTCACACCAAAGATGACATTGAACTCCACCACAATTGCACACGTTGAGTCTTACAATGACTCAGAGAACACGGCCTTTCACTCAAGATTTCAAAATGCTCCTTTGACACTCCCCAGATGGAATACCTTGGCATGATCATTGGTCAAGGATGCCTTGAGATGGACCCCATCAAACTCACCGCCATCAAAGACTGGAAGCCCCCTACCTCTGTCAAAGGAATCCGCAGTTTCCTCAGTTTTACTAATTTCTATCGGAAATTCATTCCCAACTTCTCTAACATTGTCGCTCCCCTCGTCCTACTCACTTGCAAAAACAAACCCTGGTTATGGACCTCCCTCCAAGAAACTGCATTCTGTATGCTCATTACCCAGTTCTGCTCTGCCCCAGTCCTTGCTCTCCCCAACACATCTCGTCCTTTCTCCATCATGACCAACGCCTCCCTGATCGCCTCTGGAGCAGTCCTCCTCCAAGCCAATGTCAACGGTGACCTCCACCCCTGTGCTTACTTCTCTAAGACCTTCTCTCCTGCTGAACAGAACTATGACATCTACGATCGAGAACTCCTAGCAGTCATCCTTACCCTTGAAGAATGGTGACAATATCTCCTTGGCACCTCACACCCTGTCATGATTATCACAGATCACAAGAACCTTTTCTTCATCAAAGATCCTCACAAACTCTCTCGTTGTCAAGCCCGATGGTCTCTTTTCCTCCTAGACTTTGACCTCATCTGGAAAGTAACCCCTGGAACCCAGATGGGTCCAGCCGATGCTCTTTCCCAAAAAGACTCCATCGACACCTCCTCTGACAACACCGATGCATCTATCCTCCCAGACCCAGTTGTCATCAACGCCCTTGACCTTGCACTCCTCAACCACATCCAATCCTCGTCCTCGTCCAACCCACTGGTTCTTCGTGCGATCAAAGCCATGGAAGAAGCAACACCATTGTTCCCTTGTTCCTTGCTCCAAGACTGGTCGTTTGATAACGGCCACCTCTTTTACAAAAGTTGCTTATATGTCCCACTGTTATCTCGCTCCACGCTCCTCCACAGTATTCACTCGTCTCCCACCACTGGACATGCCAGTCAATTCTGCACAAAAGCCATCCTGGAACGCGATTTCTGGTGGCCTGGACTTAGTACTTTCGTTAGAAACTTTGTCGCTGGCTGCACTATATGTCAACAATCCAAAGTCAATACTCATCCCACCGTCACTCCTCTGAACCCAATCCCATCCACATCGTCCTTGCCTTTTCGCCAGATCTCTGTTGATCTTATCACGGATCTCCCATTGTCCTCAGATTTCGATTCTATTATGGTCATGGTCAACCATGGCCTTACGAAGGGGGTAAATTTCATCCCTTGTAACAAAACCATTGATGCAGCAGGAGTCGCCAAACTTTTCTTTGACAACGTATTCAAACGCTTCAGCCTCTATGATTCCATCATCTCAGATCGTGGCCCACAGTTTGCCTCCGCATTTGCCCTAGAACTCGCTCGCCTCCTCCAATATGACATTCGACTCTCCACTACGTACCACCCCCAAACCGATGGCCAAACTGAATGTATGAACCAAGAACTTGAGACCTACCTCCGTATTTTCTGCACCAACAATCCCCACTCCTGGTCAGAATTCCTCACTACTGCCAAATTCCATCACAACTCCGTCCCCCATAGCTCCACTAAGTCATCTCCATTCTCCCTCCTCCTTGGATATGAACCCTGATCATTCCCTGCCCTGGGTAAAACTTTCATCCCCACTCTATCTGATAGATTGATCGCCCTGTCCAAGGCACGAGAAGAAGCCCTCGCAGCACATGACTCTGCCCACATGGCAATGACTCGCCACTCCACCCACTTGTTCTCCCCCTGGAAAGTTGGAGACAAAGTATGGCTAGAAGCCACCAACCTTCGCATCCCTTATCCCTCCAGAAAACTTGCTCCCAAACCATATAGACCTTTCGAGATCTCCCAAGTCATCTCCCCCCTCATCTATCGTCTTAGACTACCTCCCTCCTGGAAAATCCATGACACATTCCATGCTTCCCTTCTATCCCCGTTCAAACAAACCGAAGCACATGGTCCCTCCTTCTCTGAACCACCTCCGGAAGTAATAGATGACGAAGAAGAATTTGAAGTGGAGGCTATCCTGTCACACAAGGGCCGCTCTGGCAACTATCAGTACCTGACCACATGGAAGGGATACTCTCGGTCTGAAGCTACCTGGGAACCTGAAGAAAACCTCCGTCATGCTCCCAAGATCCTTTCCACTTATAAATGCTCTCACTCCCTGAAATAACCTGCTCCTCCTCTTCATACATCCCACTCACTCACACTTGGCCTGAATCAGCAAAAGTCATAGCGAGCTGCTGTGTGCCACTACCTAGTAACTGATCCTCTGGTGACATGTTCTTCATCCTGTTTCTCTCCCTGTTTCCTCTTCTGTTGTGGTCTCATTGTCTGTTCAATTACATTTCCTCTCGAAATCAAACTAAGCCTTCCCCATACATTTAACTTTGTTTCCTCTTATGTCTATTACTCTTCGATCTCATTCCTCTACCACTACAGACCTGTCACCTTTATGCTCTTATCCTGTGCAACCTTCTTTAATTCCGCCTCATGTCTTGCCTATTCTCTATTCAGCTATCCTCTCTGACCCTGCCCTCTGGTGAATTGTCCAGGAGGACCCTTCATATCGAAACGATGACACTTTGCATCATCTCATTGGGTTGTTTCATACTGTGGTGTGCATTCAAAATCTTCACTTTCACTCCGCTCCACAAAATCTGCCTGCTTCTTTTGGAGTTCCTCTTCGTGTGGCTATTGGGCAGTTGTCCGAACGGGTCCTTGACCTGTTAGTACTAAACCATTTTGCCAATCTAGTACCTAGACTGCCAGTTCGGATCTTACTTCCCATCTTTCACCCTATATTTTCCTCTTTGACTACACAGGAACAAGATTTTTACCTTGAGAATGTTACCTCTCGCCCAGATGGTGGTCAATCTATGCGATCACCTGTTGAGGAACCTCCTCTTCCTATACCAGCTCCTCCCTCCCCCACTGTGTCGTCTTCCCTTACTCTGATAGACTGCTTATCCTCTCCACCCCCCTCATCTTCATTGTCAGACTCCGATACTGTCCATGTGGGACCAATATATTGGGACGTCCCTCCTCCACCTCCTGATTTCCCTATGAATGACTCCACTCTGACGATGATAACCGAAGCCTTAGATGGTGCCACTGTCGCTGATGGTTCTACCATTGTCGACCATGAAGCCCAAACACGAGTTCGTGCTCTCTACCGACGTTTAGCCAATGGACGATTAGTACTTGACTCTTCTACCCAAATACTAGAATCTTGGTTTTATCACCGAGAAGCTACCCCATCCACCGTATGTTTTTACTGTTATCGTATGGGTCACTATCGAGTCAATTGCCCCCAATTCCATTGTCCTCACTGTCATACTCCCGCTCCTGGTCATCTTGCCACCCATTGTCTTCACTCATTTTGCAACTTTTGCAATCACTGGGGTCATGGTCCATGTCTCTGTCCTAGCCGACTTTGCGCCCTCTGCATGGAACCTGGTCACATCGCTGATGACTGTCCTTATGCTGCACATATGTCTGGACTCTTCTCTGAGGAAGTTGCTGGTGTTTATGAAGAACAAAATTGAGCTGGTACTTCAATTGTATGAGAGGGGTAATGTTACGATTTTTCTTCTCTCGTCTCATTTCTTCTTGTTTCCATCGTTCACAACATCTCACTTATGTAAACCCCTTTTGATTGGTCGATTAGCTCCACAGCCGTTTCTCTCACAATGGTGATGTGTTCCCTTATTCCATCATATTCCATAGCATTCCACTCTCTCACGATAGGAATACTTATATACCGCTTGCCCTGTACTTTTACTCCTTACACTGATTCTATGCAATAGAATGTAGCAATCTCTTGTCCTCGAGTGATTCTTGAGTCCTCTGAGTTTCTGTCATCATCGTCGACTTCAGCCAAAGCCCTTACCCCTTTGTCCTTGAATCCAAAACCTTCGTATCCTTGTCGCACAACTCTTGTTGTCCTCCTCATCTACGTCCATTGGTTCGTACTCAACTAGCTAGAAGAGACACTGTGGTACCTCTTAGTGAGCATCCGCCTCTTTGGAGTTGAGTTGAATGTCCCCTGTGGTACGTTTAGCGTTACAACAGCGACCACAATGAAGACAAGGACGTGGGTAACACCCACTATGGCAATTGCGAGTATATACAGGTGCATATTCATTATGCACACTCACGCTCACCACTCACCTCAGCCCACCCGTGTACACGCACCCAGGTATGGCGCCACCTGTGTGCCCACAACAGCAATGGCGCAGGCAAGAGCATGCAATAGTGCACCCACCATCCCAATGCCGATGGCGACAACAGCATGGGCGAGGCAGCAGAACATCAGTCGCCACCACCCACCCACGTGCTCACAGCTACAATGACATCGACAAGGGCATGCAGTGGCACACTCCACCATGGTGCCAACAGCAGTAATGGCAAGATGGCAAGACAGCGCAGTCACCACCACACGCATGCCCACAACGACAGTGTCAGCATGGGTGAGGGCATGCAATGGTGCATCCTCCACCATCATGCCAATGCTGACAAGGGTGAGGTGGCACACTGATGCAGTCACCACCACCATTCCACCCGCGTGCTCACAACAGCACCATAGGCAAGGGCATGTAACAGTGCACCCTCCACCATGACACTGACAGCAACAACAGTGAAATGGTGCAGTCACCACTACACACATGCCCACAAACAATGGTGGCAGGGCGAGGGCACACAACAGTGCACCTACCACCATGGTGCCAACGGCGACAATGGCGAGATGGCACAATGGCGCAGTCACCACCACCACCTGCCCACATGTCCACCACAGCAAGGGCATGGGTGAGGGCATGAAACAGCACACCCACCACCATAATGCCAATGGGGACGAGGGTAGGGTGAGATGGCGCAATGGCACAGTTGCCATCACTGCTATTTTTATGGCTCTTTGCAAGTATCTTACTCATGTATTGTAGTTAGGTGAATTATAATTTGTTTGCTGGTTGAGTGTCAGTTGTATAAATATGACTAGAGTCTATATATGTACAGGTAGTCTGCTGTAGTCTTGTGTAGTAAATATGGTGTAGTACATGCATAGTCTGCTATAGTTGATGGTAGTCTGCCATATCCATCATAGTCTGTGTAGTAATGCAGTGACTATACAGTCTCAGTAGGGACACAGTATAAATATATAGCCTATATAGTCAACCATATGACAATATAGGCTACATAGTATTATACATGCTACCACTGACTATCAAATACTATGTAGAGTGTTGTATATTGCCCTCTCTACAGTAGTTTTTGCTTTTTCCTGATGCAGAGTTAATGAAGGAAGTGAAGTCGGCGTCATTGAGGTCAGGTGGGCAGTTATGAGTGTCAAGGGACAGACAAATACAGATGAGACAATCCTCTTTGGTGAGTGCTTTCGGAGAGCAAGGAATGACTGGATTAGAATCTGAGTCTGGATCAGCATTGAAGAAGACGGATAGGACAGAAGGGGAGTGTGGTCGTCTGGAGAGGTGAGCAATGTTTGAAAGGGAACAGACACAATCATTGAGTAGGTGTGTGGAGAAAGAGTACACATCATCCAACCAATCCTTGAAATCATCATCCAACCAATCCTTGAAATCATCATCCAACCAATCCTCGAAATCATCATCATCAACTGGATCATCATTGGAAGGAGGACGACGCAAGAGTCCATCTGCACTGGTATGATGGGTAGCAGGGACATGGATGAGATGAAAGGTGAACAAAAGGATACCCGTGATCCAATGATTGATCATCGTGTTTGGCTGCAGATCCAGATTGTTGATCATGCCCTTGACGTATTTGGTGTCCATCTTTACTGTGAAGTTAGCAATCCCAAATACAAAAATACAGACTGATCGGAGTGCTCGGAAGAGTTCATATAGCTCAAGCTTCGCCTGAGAATAGTAACTCTCAACCTCATTAAGGCTGATGGAACCAAAATGATTAGGATAGCGTTTCCCATCATCTTCTTCCTGTGATAAGATATACCCAACCACAATGATCGAGGTATTGACTGCAAGGATAACCTCAGGTCCAGATTTGTAATCCAGGTGACACAAAGCTGGAGAATGACAGATAGCATCCTTCAGACGTGAAAACGCGAGCTGCTGCTCCTCACCCCACTCGAAAGGAGTGCCCTTCCGTGTCAAATTGACCAAAGGATGAGCAATTGTTGTGAAATTTTGAATGAAAATGTGAAGAACGCTGCACACACCTAGGAATCTGCATACTTGAGTAAGGTTCTGGCACTCAGGCCAGTCACAGATCTTTTGGACCTTGTTCTCATGTGGGATATGACCCTTGAAGGTACACTTGTGTCTAACAATAGTTGCATCTGGTGTAGCAAGAACAAACTTTTTAGCAGAGACCATCACACCAATGTTTTGTAAATGCTGAAGGATACAATGTATGACCTTGAGGTGCTCTCAGATGAAGCAACGAATACCCAGATTGTCTGGAATGGTCTGATAGGACCTGTCCAGATTCTAATAACAATTAGTGACAGACTTAACAGGAAGATCGTCAATGAAAGGATAGGTATGACAAGGAATCTTGTCCTGAAGGACAAACGACATGTCCACTTGATAGATTTGGACAGCATTCATATACCCCATAGGCACAGTGGTGAGACGATGTGGACCCATAGGACTATTGAAGGTAGTGAGGTCATGAGACTCCAGATGAAGACATATCCGGCAAACAAGTCTATCATTCTGTATACAGCATATCTGGTGAAGGACTTAGTGAAGTGTTCAATGAAGGGAGGGGTGGATGAATCTCAGATTGTGATTGTGTTAAGGGGTTGGAGGTCGTGTACGAGGCGAAGAGTCTTGCCATCCTGCTTAAGTATGCAGAACCAGTGAGAGTGATAGGCAGCAGTGGATGGCTTGTAGACTCCAGAGGCAATCTGGTCCTTAATGATTTGAATGGCTTCATTCCACATGCCAGGAGGGATGGGTATGTTATGGAGGACCCAAGGAGTATGGGGGATGGTAGGAATTTTGATAGGAGGGAAATAATGTTTGTCAAGACAACCATGCTCAGTGGGAACCCAAGCAAACACCATTTTGTGATCACAGACTAACCAATGAAGGAGCTTGACTTCATCAGGCCAGAGCCAATTTGCAGGGTCAAGATCTAGTTTGTCAGTGCATTCTTGTGTAAAATGAAGTCCAGGAACAAAATCAGGAGGACAAGAAGGTAAAGGTTTTAGTCTGGAAAGTGGATCGTCCAGAAGAGACCAGGTAATCTGGAACTCTTCATTGATAGAAGCAATAACAGATCAAACTTTTTTAGCAACTGGCTTGTAAACCAGAGAATGAGAATCAAGATCGTATGAATAAACAGATGCAAGAGCAGATAAAGTGTCCAGACTGAAGACAGACTGACTCGAGGACAAGAAAGGATAGTCTGGAGAAGGAGGAATAGGTCCAATAGAAAGCAGTGGGAGATGAAGACATGAAGTTGAAACAAACAAGGACAAGACACAAGATTGTGAATATGAATGTGGATTGTCAAATGAAACGGATTTGTTACCGGACTCTCCCCGACTAAGAAGTGGATCATCAATGCCTAAAAACCCATCTCAAGCATGGATTGGTGACTTCTGCACTGTTTCTTTTCGTGACAACAAGGGCATCCTTCAGACCAAGGATAAGTAGGCAAGGTATACTGTTTCCCAGTATTCAGATCACGAAGTGTGATAGTCTGTGAACCATCAGGGAAATCCTCAGTGTTAGCACCCATTAGACAATGGAAAGGATGACCAAGCAAGAGATCAAAGTTAGAACGGCCCAACACCTGAACCTGTAACTTGACTTTGCCTTGACTGAAGTCCAGTCCAAGATTCTCAAGTATGCCCACAGTGGTGTCGACACTTGTATTTGCTGAAGACATGCACATGACATGGTCCAACCAGATTGGTAAACCAAGGTCCTCCCAGATTTGCTTTGGCATAGCAACGATCTCAGACCCGGAATCCAAAACACACATGATGGTATGACCCATACCTCCAATTCTAGCCTCGATGACTCAAAGAGGAAGGTTGTGGTGCACAACAATGAGTCTGTCATCATTCCAGAGAATCCAGTCAGTGAACTCCTCAAGGGATGGTGTGGAGTCTCAACCAACAAGCTCATTGACATGAGCAAAGTGAGTCAAGTTTGAAGTGGTGGATACATGTTTTACTGTGGTGAGGTCTTGGAACTGCTTCCGGAACTCTGGAGTGACTGCAAGGTCCTTGACTGGAACAGGGACACTAGTGTCTAATATGCACTCAAGGACTTGTTGTAAGAACTATAAGAATGGTGAGTTGATGTGCAGACAGGGTGAAGGGAATGATTAGGTTCGTCCCTAGAGAACTCCAGGCAAATGAAGAGAAAGCAAACCTCCACAGGACTTATGGGTCTGTTGGGAAATGGATTGGACGCAGTCCTGAGACCCCTACTATGATAGGCTGGTACAGGAATGGAGTCCAGAGCAAAAGCAGATCAAAAGCAAAGAAGTCCTAGAGACACAGCTCCAGTGGACTGTCGAAAATGATGTCGAACAAGGAGCGGACATGGCCGCAATGATAGAGGACCAGTAGAAAGATGATATATAACATGTCCAAATACATGGCTTTATAGTCTGGGCATACCCGAGACTCTAATACTACCAAAAAGGTAAAAACATCGGACTGAAAGTAGGTATGGAGGTATGGAATGTAGGTATGGTGTGTAGGAATCAAGGACAAGTGATAAAACAATGACCAAAACATAAAGCAGACTTACCAATGAGCTTTGGATGGACAGTGGACAGGACTGATGGAAGTGGATGTCAGGACTAAGTGAGTCTGAGTCTGGAATAAGACAGTCTGAGTCCAGACTAAGGTCCGGATTAAGTAATCCATCAAAGAGCACAGTAGGATGATCTGAAATGCTGCAAAAGGACAGGATATAAACATAGGGAACCACAGTCCCCTACATTGTTTGGGAGTGGAATCGTCTTTGAGAGGGAACAAGTACTTGTATTGCAAAGCGGGAATGGTGTTGGTAGTCAGAGGGGGATGAGTTGGATTGATGTTGGCCAGATTGACAACAGGAGAAGGAGTGGACTTGGATGGTTGTCAAAGTATAACTCCAGACATCTCCGGAGTTTGCACAGAGACCAACTCCGGTCGTTTTTTGCTCATTTCTTATTCTACCTCTTTTGGACTTACTTACACCTATTATAGTATAGTCTTACCTCGTGTCGATCGCTTGGTGGCGCTCCTACTCCCTCTGAATGCGCGCTGCTGCGCCCTTTGTTGATTCCCAAAGCAGCGCACCTAGTTTCACCTATCCTGTTCTGGACCTTTCCAGAGTTTAGTGAGCGCATAGCCTTGTCACTATTTAACCCTTCCAACTCCTTTGTCTCACCTCAGTTGTGCTCAGTACTTGCAGCACATTCTGAGGTGAGACCTTGCTTCATTCTTAGTACTCTGTATTTACTTTACCTTAGTTGGGCATTGCTGCTCCTATTTAGGTGAATATGAGTTGTGCTCAGTACTTGCAGCGCATTCTGAGTTGGGCATTGCTGCCCCTATTTAGATACTTTAACAGGTTATGAGCCCTGCTAGCGCACACTAGCACAAAACTCCATGACCTCGCACAACTCCGCTTACACAGTGTAATCGTTACCACATCTCCAATGCCCTCTGAAAACTCCTCGATCGTGGAATGCCCCACTCTACTTGGATCTGAAAATTTCCAAGTATGGAAACTATGCATCTCCACCAAACTCCGCAGAGAAAAGGTCCTCGGAGTCGTACTCGGCACAGACATCTGCCCAGCTACTGGTACCTCTGTCTCTGCAAAGTCCCAAAGCTCCGCCTCCGCCACGATTAGCTCAGGAGACAAAGTCCAAAAATGGATTGAGCAAGATGAAAAGGCACATGGTATTATCCAGGATCATATCTGCGATGCCATCCTTCTCAGGATAGAATCCTATACCTCTGCCAAAGACCTGTACGACGCACTCCTAGAACTTTACCAAAAGTCAGATCTCCCCTCTGCTTACCACTCCTATTGCCAACTGTTCATATCGGAGTGGGACGGAAAATCTGACATCTCCGAGCACATCACATCCATTTGCACACTAGAGACTCGACTAGCGGGAATGAAGTACGTCGTCAACCCCAAAATTCTCGCATTCATCCTCCTCCATTCGCTCCCTAAAACCCCAGAGTGGAGCACCTTCACATCATCAGTCATCAACACCATTGACGAAAGCAAACTCTCCTTCAACTCCGTTGAAACCCGCATTCTCTCCGAAAACATGAGGCTAAAACTCTCCATGAAAATCGACTCCGCTCACTCCATCAATGCCAAAGGAGAGCGAAAGAAGAAGAATGCGAAGTACTGCGAATACCACCAAACAAATGGACACAGTATGGAGGAATGCCAGAGTTTGAAGTGGTGGCCACAGGAGCTAAAGGAAAAGTACAAAAAGGAGAAAGCGAACACAGCGGAAGGAGATCCCAATCCGGACACTAAACCACTGGACAAGACGAACATAGCTAGTGCTCATGTAGATCGTGCCTTATACAAACACATTCAGGCCTACATCTCGTCTGACCCCAAGAATTCGCCGGAGGAGACCATTATTATCGACTCTGGAGCAACATCACACATGGTACCTCGTCGAGATTGGTTCTCCACATACTCTGAACTCTCCCCTGCACATCCAGTTCAATTTGGTGATAACTCTGTTGTACACACAATCGGAATAGGAACAGTAATCCTCCGCTCGAGTATCAACAAACACCGCTACGAGATCACCCTTAGCGATGTCCTACATGTACCGGAGTTCGCATTGTCTTTAATCTCTGTACCCAAACTGTCAAAATTAGGATTCTACACATCGTTCCCAGGGATGTCAAACTCCTGCTCTGTAAGGAAAGGACGTCGCACTGTCATGATCGGACATCACAAGAACGGACTATATCATGCCACAGTAACTCCAATATGTACTCCAGATTCCAGCCTAATCTCCATCGACATAAACACTTTGCACCGCCGATTAGGACACATCTCCATACAACAGATACATGAGTTGGTTGGTATGAGGGCTGGGGATAAGGTGTGGATGGTGATGCAGTGGCAGGGACAGTGGCAGAGGCAAGTGCTGTGTGAAGTGCAGATCCAGAGAGAAGGAATTTGGCAGCAGTGATGACATCCTCAATAGGATATGGATCGTCTGGATGAAGATCCGGCTTAACAATAGATAGCCGGTGGCAGATCCTCTCCTGAAGCATGGTGGGGAATCCCATGAGGAAGTATGCATCATGATCCAGGGGCGAAAGCTTCTGGTTGGTAACAAGGCTGGCAGCTACCTTCTGGAATTTCCTGCTATATTTGCTGAGATCATCTTGGTTGTGCATTTGCTTCTTTTGGTAGTCATCAACTAGATATTGAAGATCAGTGTGGCAATAACAATCAGTACCTTTGCAACTGAAACAACCCTATAGCACTAGGCTACTTCAGGTCACACTAGACAGCGTCAACTCAAGGAAGGGGGAAGGGAAAGTGAGTCAGGCAATAGGTGCTATAGAGGAAACACCCAAGAACCAGACTGGCATTCCAGCTGGACTTTGGGGGTTTATATACTGTCTACAGGTTTGTATCTATTTGTACTTAATAAATCTATGTACAGTAATTCCCTAAGCCCTACAGAGATAAGCATAGCCTCTAGGATCATCCAGGATCAGAGGACTAAAATGTAGTGTACAGTTGAAGTGGTAGAAAGTGGAGGAATGCATGATTGGTGAGGCATGATGTCATAGGGTATGAGATAGTGAATGATTAAAGTGCGATCCAGCCTAGTAGTTATGGCAACCAGGGCCATGACATCATAGGTCTAGAGCATAGGGTTGAGGGCCTGCACTTACGGTCTAGCCTAGCATAGGCCTTCAAGCACATATTGTCCACATGTTCATAGTCATGTGATCTGCATAAGGAAAATCATAGGAGCAAAAGTACACCACATAACAGCGACCCAGATACAATTTTTTGACAGCAGCACAAAAATCATCCCAGTCTACAGGTCAGTTAGTGAACTCAGGTAGTGTTTCCCAAACCTTGGCTTCATCTAAGCCTGAATAACAGATGGCAGCTTTGATTTTTCCAGCTTTGTCGAGGTTACCATGAATGCCTAGGAAGTTGATATCCTCTAGGTAGTGAGGAAGCTGAGATGGCGTCTTGCCATTGAATTTTGGAGCGTTGGGTGTGCCACAGAGAGGCATGTAGAATTGTTGATGGGCCATTGGTGCTGGGTTTTGAGTGGGAGGGATTGGAGGAAGCTGTTGAGGGTAAGCAGGTAGACAAACAGGATATACAATCGGATTGAATGGATAAGAAACCAGATTGAAAGCTGGTAAGGGAAGGGGAGCACAAGAAGAGTTCAAAGGTAAAGGCAAAGGTATGACAAGAGAAAGAGGGGAAATGAGAGAGGTATCTGGATTTTCAGTTGGCTTGAATAGGAAGCAGAGGGAAGGAGAAGGGGAACAGCTAGGAGGCTCGGATGGGATGAACAAGGAAGGAGAGTCAAGTGGGGTCAAAGGGGAAAGTGGAACACTTTCAAGAGAATGCAGACTTTGTGAGGGAGAATGAGGAGTGGAGGTAACAAACCCGCCTGGAATGAACAGTGTTGCTGACAGCGTTGAGGGAAGGCTGATGCAGAAGTGGTGAGCCCTTTCCAGAGTAACCAGAGCAAGGAACTCAGAGTCCTGTGAGATGTTTAGTTGACGAAAATAAGAGATGAGACCCTCGATCTTGATGCGCTGAGGTGTGGGTCAAAGCAGCCTTCTCAAGGACCTGAATGAACCCCTCATGGTGGGCTCCAGTTGTAAAGATGATAAATGGGTAGGTGGTACCACTGTCACATCCAGGGAGACCCTGTTGTAGGCAGAGGAGACTGGTAGAAAAAGGGGGGTGCGAGCTAGGCTTGTCCCAAGGGGTTCATATGTAGGTACTGTAGTGAGAAGGGGTAGCTAGACGACACCTAGCACAAAGAGAGGGTAATCTGATGTGAAAACCGGATTGAAACGAGCAGAGAACAACAAGTCCAGTCCAACAGAAACCAGATAGATGAAGACAGAGAGTACAAACGACAAGGAGGAGGAGAGGAGAACAGACAACAAACAAAACTGAGAGTAAGAGAGAGATATCATTGCAATCGCACAGTACAAGGCTTTATAGTCTGGGTATTTCCCAGGACTTTCAAAGCAGGAAGATCTAAGAAAAAATACCTATCTACAGCCACAATCCCACAGCATGTATCCCATAGCTCTACTGAGGCTGAATACATTGCACTGTCTGATTGTAGCTGCCAAGTTGTTTGGATCAGACAACTTCTTGGGGAACTCAGGTACAAACTTACCCCTACTCCTATCTGTGGTGATAATCAAGGATCCATATTCATGGCATCCAACCCTGTCATAGAAATGCAAAATAAACATGTAGAATTAGAATGGCATGCAATATGTGAATGGGTTGAGAATGGGACCATTGAACTCTTCTATATAGAAGGATCCATTAATCCTGCAGATATGTTCACCAAGAACCTTGGACAAGTTCGTTTCGACCAACTTAGATCTCAGTTGGGACTCATCTTCTACTAATGTTGACTATCTGTTCTATCATATACGTTCACACAAACCTGTTTATTGAACAAGGGGGAGTGTTGAACATCCAGTTTGACCTATTAGGTAGTATTATGTAATACGATCATGTAGTATATAATACAAACTCAGTTATCTGAGTTCAAATAGAGTCTTTACCTCTAACTACCATGTACCTACTCCCTGCAACTGCAAGCCCAACACCAAGTGAGTCACTTCAGTCCTCACCCTCTGTGTAATGCTCTGCTCAACATTACCTGCCAAAAAGCTTCCATCCTTCCACTCCTTGCACTCTCCAAGGTTGTGGAGAGAACAGCTGCATGCATGATCGGAATGATTGCATTTGATCAATGCTGGCTGGGGTGGGCATGGTCAGTCCAGGCTGGACGGGCAATGGGCAATGACCAGCGGTTCAGTCATCACTTTGCATGCCTGTAGGCACACATGAGGACCTTCTCCAGACCCTTGCAATCCATGTGTTCATGTTTGCAGTCAGTGACGAGCATGCTCAACTTGAGGGGAGAGAGTGGGTGGAACAGGGCCAACTGAAGTGAGCATGGGAGTATGCACATGCCTCTGACTTCACTCAATGAAACGTGATCCTTCAGTCATGTGCACTACCTTACATGGATGGCACAGCTATAGCACATAACATGCCCATGCCAAAATCGAACCTTAGCAAAAATCCCCCCCCCACCATCCCCATGACATAGGGGGTGACCACATGTTAAAGTACTAAATAGGGGCAGCAATGCCCAACTCAGAATGCGCTGCAAGTACTGAGCACAACTGATATTCACCTAAATAGGGGCAGCAATGCCCAACTAAGGTAAAGTAAATACAGGGTACTAAGAATGGAGCAAGGTCTCACCTCAGAATGTGCTGCAAGTACTGAGCACAACTGAGGTGAGACAAAGAAGTCAGAAGGGTTAAATAGTGATGAGGATATGCACTCGCTAAACTCCAGAAAGGTCTGGAACAGGATAGGCGAAACTAGGCATGCTACTTTGGGAATTAACAAAGGGCGCAGCAGCGCGCATTCAGAGGGAGTAGGAGCACCACCAAGCGATCAACACAAGGTATGACTATACTATAATAGGTATAAGTAAGTCCAAAAGAGGTAGGATGAGAGATAAGCAAGAAACGACCGGAGTTGGTCTCTGTGTGAACTCCGGAGATGTCTGGAGTTATACTTTGACACTCCCACTCGAGCGCAGTCATAGGCCCATAGCCCTTACGAATTTCCAATGTTGTTCATGAGGCAGGGGTTTTGTAAGGATGTCAGCTACCATATCTCTGGTAGGGACGTACTGAACCACAGCCTCCCCTTTTCCAACCAAATCATCCCAAATGAAATGGTACTTTCATTTGATGTGCTTTGTCCAAGCATGGAACTGTGGATCCTGGCATAGAATGATAGCGGCTTGATTATCGCAATGAAGTGTGGTTGGTCTGGTTTGTGGATGTCCAATCTCCTTGAAGAAAGTCCGAAGCCATGCAAGGTGTTGTCCAGCATTGCTAAGTCTGATGTACTTCGATTTGATAGAGGATAGAGCAACCATGCTTTGTAGTTTGCTGGACCAGGAGATGGCACCGCGGTTGCTGATAAAGACGTACCCAGAGACAGATCTGGAGTTGTCTGGGTCTTGCGACCATCCTGTCAAAGTATAACTCCAGACATCTCCGGAGTTCGCACAGAGACCAACTCCAGTCGTTTCTCGCTCATTTCTCATTCTACCTCTTTCGGACTTACTTACACCTATTATAGTATAGTCTTACCTCGTGTCAATCACTTGGTGGTGCTCCTACTCCCTCCAAACGTGTGCTGCTGCGCCCTTTGTTAATTCCCAAAGCAGCGCGCCTAGTTTCACCTATCCCGTTCTGGACCTTTCCAGAGTTTAGCAAGCGCATATCTTTGTTACTATTTAACCCTTCGGACTCCTTCATCTCACCTCAGTTGTGCTCAGTACTTGCAGCACATTCTGAGGTGAGACCTTGCTCCATTCTTAGTACTCTGTATTTACTTTACCTTAGTTGGGCATTGCTGCCCCTATTTAGTACTTCAACACATCCAGCATCTGAAAAACTGTGAAAATCCATGTCCAATGACACTTCATTTCCGTCAAACTGGAGTTCCATGTCTGTGGTACCTTGGACATAGTGAAGCATGTGTTTTGTGGCGTTCCAATGACACTCCTTGGGAGCGGAGCTGTAACGGCTGAGGGTTCCGACGGAGTAGGCAAGGTCCAGTCGTGTTCCCATCATAAGGTACATAAGTGAACCTATGACTGTTAGATATGACACCTTAGTTCCGTTGATGACCATCTCCGGTATTGTGGAATTGTTCTCTGGATCGTTTGTGGACAGCGACAGGCCGTGGAGCATAGGAGATTGACACAGAGTGGAGTTCGCCATCCTGGTGCACTGGAGAACAGTTTGCGCATATTGGGTTTGCAACAAGGAGATGGTGCAGAGCTTCTGGTTGTGTTGGACTTCAACTCCTAGGATGAACTTTGCTTCTCCGAGGTCATGCATTTTGAATGTGGATGACAGCGACAATTTAATGGAGTTCATAAAACTTCACGCACTAGCGGCAAGGAGTAGATTGTCGACATACACGACTAGGAAACAGACCTGATTTTGTTTTCAGAGGACATAGAGGCATGTCTCCACATTTAGTTTGGTGAAGCCGAGTTCTCCTAACTTTTTATCTAGCATTTTGCTCCATGTTCGGCCTGCCTGCTTAAGTCCATATAATGATCTCCGAAGTTGCCAACAGTATCCAGGCTGGATAGGTACTCCTTCTGGAGGTAGGAGGTACAATTCCTCTTCCAGTTCTCCGTTTAGGTATGCAGTGGAGACGTCCATTTGGTCCAACTCCAGGTTATATTTTGCAGCCAGGGCTACGATGGTCCGTATGGAGTCAAGGTTTGCGACTGGAGCGAATACCTCCTTGTAATCTACACCTTCCTTTTGGGTGAAGCCTCACGCAACGATCTGGACTTTGTATCAGTCCACATCTCCATTTTCATTGCACTTGATCTGGAAAATGGGCTTGGAGGTAATCAGAGTTACTCTGGTGGGGAGTGGAACTGTTTTGTATACATGGTTGGTATTTAGGCTGAGGAGCTCTTCCTCCACTGCGGATCTCCATTTATCTGCATCTGGACGTTGGTAGGCCTCTTTTATGGTCTTTGGGAGGTTTTCTTCCATAGGTCTGTGGGCGATTCCGGTGAAGATGTGATCATGGAGTTGGTCAGAGCTGCAGAAGGCTCCGGGCATGTCAGGAGTTTCATTGGAGGTTTCTTCATCGGACTCCATAGGTTCCAGAGTGTCTTCAATCTCAGCTTCTTCACCAGAGTCTTCATGACCCCCCGTTTCCATTGCACTTCCTTGTCTAAGGTGTGTTGGTAGTCCTGGTTTTTGTTTGCAGGTTTTCACACACGGCTTCCCCTGTGAACTCCTCTGACCATTTGTGCAGGAGGATGTACCAGAGTTTGTGACAGAGTTGCTTTAGGAGTTAGAGGTTGGAGTTGGAGTTGGCTGAACTTGTCCGCTAGATCGAGAACTTCATCTGGGTTGTGAATGTCTCCCACTGAAGCTGGAGGGGGTGTTGTGACTTGTTCATCATCCTCCTCATCCAGAGTTGTTTCAGATGTCTGTGCCGGATAGATGTTGAGTCCCTCCCACTGATCCTCAGATGCACAAATCCAAGGAGTAGCTTCGGAGTTGGAGATGGTATTGGTTTTGTCAAAGGTGACATGTCAGCTGGAGATGATGGTCCAACGTTCCAAGTCTAGGAGTTTGTATGCTTGTTGTCTGTGTGTGTAGCCAAGCATAATGCACTTTCATCCATGGGCTTGGAACTTTCCTTGTTGTTGCTCTTTTGGGATCAGGGTGTATCTGATGCATCTGAAAGGTCGGAATAGGGTGGAGTCGACTGGTCTTTTGAATATCGCATGGTATGGGGTATCTCTGTTGAGGGCAGAAGTTGGACTTCAAGCGGAAATGTATGTGGCAGTGGACATGGCATCCGTCCAAAAGGACTTTGGGAGTTTGGAGTCCTTGAGCATGGAGTTGGCAAGGAGTGACAATGTCTGGTTCATGCATTCAGAAAAACTTAATGAGAAGTGTATATATATGGCCCCCAGTGGTCTATAGCATCAGAATGTACATGTACATAATCCTCCATTTATAAGACAACAGAAGGGGAAAAGTGAAAAAAGCGAAACAATAGTTGATTCTCAGCACATATGGAAGGGAAAATATGCTGGAATGCTTGTAATGTAATGTATATGTAAGCTACATAACACAGAAACAATGTCAAGACTCTTGGTAGAGCACTATAAGTGATTTCAGGATCAGGAGGGGATACTATCATAACATCAGAGGATGTTAT
>JBBPTV010000449.1:0-21919 GCA_038094275.1 Tubosaeta brunneosetosa | reverse complement strand
ATGTATCTACTCCTGCTTGCTCAGGGAAAGGCCCCTGCTTCCTGGGCTTCTGGGACATCATTCTAATGTATATGGACTACTTGGGAACCATATCTGCCTAGGGATATGTGTAGTCAATCAAAAATGCAAATATATGTTTTGTTTCTCACACATTTCATATGTTATTTTGGCTTTCCTGCCCTCAATTCTGAAGTGAACCAAAGTTTCACAAACTTGGATTTAGGATGTACCATATGTACACTACTGTGCTAGATAGCTGCCCTTAAGAACAAGTGGGGGTGGTTGACCGCTTTTTTGGTTTTTACCCTACATCCATGTGTCCAAATATGGATATGTTTGGATGTTTAAAGAGTGGCTATATAATCTCCAAAAAGCATAGGAAAGACATAGGACTGCCAGGTATGGGTACATTGTATGTAGATTTTGCACTATTGCACTACATCAGGTAACTAGTCAATTACTCATAGCTACTTATTGACTACTCAAAGTCAAATAAGTAAGTTTTGAGTAGAATGCAGAATAAGTAAACTTCTACTTAAATAAGTAGGTTCCACTACTCGAGGCCTACTTACTTGCCACTTATTTACTACTTACACAAGTGAATAATAAGTGCATGTTAAGTAGATTATAAGTAATGGCACCCTACTGTGAGGCCACACAGTAAGTCTGCTTACCCACTTTGTTGCTGTCATCATTGCTGTGCAGTGCTCCGTCACCATCGTAGTAGTGATGATGTGCTCGCTTGCCTTGTTATGGTGGGTATGCCCTGATGCCATCCTTCAGCCTCGTCAGCATGGTAGCAATGGAGTGGGGCATACACCTGTACACCACTTTCCAAGGTCACTCTTGCTTGCTCGTCATCAGTGCCGTTGTGATGGCATGCCCTTGTGTTGTCTTTGCCATCATTGTTGTTGTTTATGGGCACACTGCCCCCGCCTCATGCTGGGTGCTTCATCAATATGATGGTGGTAGTGGCAGGCACACATACCTGCATCACCCTCACCACCCTTTCCCTCATTGTTCTGCTCAGCACCTTTGTCGTCATCATCCTGTCAGTGCCATTACCCTTGCCATGTCATCACTCATTGTGGTCCTGTGGATGAGTCATTGGCATCATTGTGGGGGTGCATTGCATCGCTTTTGATGTCATTGTTGTTGGTGCTATTGTGGGGGTATGCCCTTGCATCACTCTTGCCATCATTGTTGTCATTTGTTGGCATGCTGCCCCTACCTTGTTCCAGGTGTCTCGTCAATGTGACAGTGGTAGTGGATGGGCAAACACACCATGTTGCCCTTGCCACCCTTGCCCACATGTGTCGTCCCAGGTCTTGTCATTATAGTCTCATGGAGGGGTCATGCTCACCTTATGGCCGTAGTTGTGGTGAGAGGGCAGACCCATGTCACCTTTGTTCTTGGTGGTTGAAGGGCAAGGAACCTCATGAAATTTGTTGGAACTTGGCAGAACTTGAAGGGGAGATCATGTGAATTCTGAACCTACAAGCACATGACTCATTAGTCCTGTGCACACAAAGTTCAAACCCTTGCCTCTACTACTACTACAAGCTACTACGGAGAGGCCAAAGGTGCAACTGCATGTCCAGCACTGGTTCGAAGGCAAGGAAGGTGGGGGCATTGCCTATGCACCCCCATGGCAATGATGAGGAGGGTATGCATCCTCCCACCACTGCTACTGTACTGACTTCGACATGCCAACTCCATCTACCCACCCCGACATGGTGGGGGCAAGGGCAGCAAGGGTGATGCAGGTACATGTGCGTGCCCACCTCTATGACAAAGAGAGTGACATTAGTGGTGTGTCCACCACTACAGGGATGGCCCGGTGAGGGCAAGGGCAGTGAGGGCGACGCAGGTACATGCGCCTGCCACTATCACCATTATGTTGACGAGACACCCAGGCAAGGCAAGGGCAGCATGCCCACGAACGATGATGATGGCAGCAAAGGCTATGCAAGAGCATGCCTCCACAACAGCATCTACAACTACAATGACCAGCAAGGGTGATGTGGGTACATGCATGTGCCCACCTCTATGACAAAGAGAGTGACAGCAATGGTATCTCAGCCACTACAGGGACGGCATGTTGAGGGCAAGGGCAATGAGGGTGATGCAGGTATGTGCACCTGCCACTATCACTGTCACATTGACAAAATACCCAGAATGAGGCAGGGGTGGCATGCCCACAAACAATGACAATGATGGTGAAGGCTATGCAAGGGCGTGCCCCCACAATGGCACTGACAACAACAACAACAAAGGTGATGTGTGGGTGCACCCCCACAACAGCACTAGCAATGACAACAGCAAAGGCAACATAAGGGCATGTCACCACAATGGCACTAACAATGATGACACAAGGGAATGCCCCCACAATGGCACTGACAACGAGCGAGCAAGAGCAGCAGTACACAGGTATATGCCCCACTCCCATCACTACTGTGTTGACAAGGCTGAATGGTGATGCCTATTGCCAAGGCATACACACCATGATGACTACAAGGGCAGCTAGCATGATGTAACTGCATGCACTATGATGATGATGCTGGTGGACCACTGGTAACAACACAAGGCCTACTGATGGTGAGCATAAAGGGGGTGAGCAGTGTGTAACTGCACACTGAGGGCAGCCTGACCATTGCTCTTGCCCATCCTTCTCATTTCATTACTTATAGTATTGCTTATCACTAACTTATTTACTGCTTAATGAACACTTGCTCGGTTGTGCAACTTATGGACTTCGGCTGTACTCAAAAACTACTTAGACTTTACTTATTGCTCGGCAAATGATAAGTAACGTGATGAGTAGCAAATAAGTACATGAGTGTAAAATGAGTAATGATCTAGTTACCTGATGTACATGATGCATTATGGCAGCTATGTCAGCCACAGCAGATATAGCATCTGAAACAACCCTATAGCACCACCACCTGGTGCTGCTTTGATATATCTCAAGACTGTGCTATCATGTAAGGTTGATACATCCCCTACTGTATCTTACTGCAGCCTCTGTCACCTGTATCCTTGTACTGGGAATATATCCCATGTTCCGTTGGACTCGATCTCAATCATTTCCATAATTATACCTGTCTTCTGTAGCATCCCCCTTCTTTCATTGCTCCCATTTTTGACTCAAGATCAAGATTGCTGTATGTCATGCATAGATCAGCTGCCTGTCGATCACACCTTGTAGATGGAATGCATTGCAACTATGTATGCACCTACATATTATCATTGTCTGAAAGCTCACACAGAGGGGCCTCAATTGTAGGCCTATTACCCTCTGCCGTGTCCCTATGGCAGCATCAGAGGCTGCTATGCTATTGTCCCACTTGTGAGCGAATCCTTCGGCAAGAGTGAGTTGGAGAGCTGCTTGGCATTTTGCATATGCAATGAATCCTTCCATATCCTCTGGCCACTCAAATGTATGCTGTGCTGCTGCCTTTCCCCACATACATGCCTCCTATTTGAGATATTCTAACACATGGTGCATCTCCTCTATCAACAAACAGGTTTCCTCGTCCCAGTGATTATATTGTGCTCATGCCTTGGTCCACTCCAGTCAAAGGGCTGAGAAATAGTGAGCACCTCTATCAGGGGGATGCATGGACATAGATACACACTATCCTCAAGGCTCACATCATTGTCTGTCGGAAGACCACAATTCAACCATATCCACAAGATCATGGTGGTCCCCTGGGTCTCTCTCTCCAACAAATCACCCATTGGTCACAGGTCCAAACTCTTGAGTGGCTGTAATTTGTGTTGCCAACCCAACTTGCTGAGTTTCTTGCCAAGCTTGGTCAACGCAGTATGTGCTGTTGAATATTTGGCTTGGGATAGCAAAAGAAGGTCCTCCAAGCTATGAACCGAATTTTGAGCCCATGTATTTGCACCCTGGCCACACAGGTTGCAATCTTTGAATTTGAGGAGCTGTGCACGGACCCAAACAAGATGCCTACACTCATTGAGTGCATTATTAGCCTAAGTGATATGAAGTTCCCATTTGATCTCCAACATTCTCTTTTCACAGCTCATGACATGGCAGACATCAGAGGGGAAATAGAGGCATATACCATTCTTACAGTCTTTGGCCCAATTCTCTTCCTCTGCACATAAGGGGACAGTAGCTGGGAAGTAAAGTGAGTGGACCATGAACCAAGCATCGGTTTGGCATTGCAGTGTGTTTGCACAAATTAGTAGTCTGCCCTTTTGTTCGTCAGCCACATGCTGACCAATTGATCTCATATTGGCCTGCAGTTTGCAGCTATTGAACTAAGTAAGCATAAAACAGGATGGTGGGTATCTCTGCTTACTGACTGTTCTTCAACTTGATGCCCAAGCAGGTGAGCATGCTTGGAGTGATTTCGACATGTAAGGATGCTGCCAGATTGCTTCTGAGCTCTTTGGAATCCTGTTCAGCAAGCTGCCAATGCATGGCAGACATTGTAGGAGCTGTCGAGATATCAGACAATGATCCACAGTAATGTGGTGGAGAGGAAGAGTAACATGTGCCCTCACAATACACTCTACACACAAAAACTCCACGCTGAAACAATCCTTGCAACGGTAGATAGGGTCCAGACATCCACACTGGCATAAAACCCAGTATTCCATGTGACCACGGCCCTCCAGCTTGAGGAACTCCTCAAGTACTGCAGCATGTTCCTGCAGCCATACGTCCATTGGCTCGGTCTACTTTGAGTGAACATGTTGGGTAGGCTGCAAAAAAAAAGACTGACCCTTGGATGCTTCACTACTAAGTATGATGCTGGTAGGTGCTGAGCCTCTTGCCAGGGATCAAACAGCATTGAATCTTCAATCCAGGATGCCCCCACATTTTCTGAAGTCGGCTCTAACACAGGAATTGTCTTGGTCTTTAGTGTGAAAGATCTGGCTTTTTGTAGAGTGAAGATGCAGTGTGTGTGAACACACCCGCCATCCATACAATTGGTGATAGAGGTATGTTGTACTAACTTCCACTTTTTTGTGGTGTGATGACATGCCATAGTGATTGTGGGAAGACCCAAGCAGGTCAATGAGCACTTCAAGTCATCAAGTTCATTGAAGATGTGTTCAGCTATTACTAGTATATGTTCACACCAAGGCTACAGAAGACCCCATCTAATGGCAGCATGGAGTATCTCATTACAGTAAGTGATATCCATACTTCTCATTGCCTTAAACATGTCTGGCACATGACCTTCGTGTTTGAAAATCAAGACATCACCTCACCAGAGAGGCTTCACCTCTAGTGATACCATCAAGTTCTCCACTGCCTCGTTGAATGGCTGAGGGTTGCCCTGCTGTGATGCATAGCATATAGTGAAGGAATTGGTTGTCTGCTGGCAGGAGGCACCTGGGAAGGCCTTGAAGGTTCATGTGCAAGGGGTGACAGTAATACCCAGCAAGGCCACCTCCGTGATTATCCATGGGCCCACTTTCCCTTGGTCACCATTGAATGCCACATGCACCAAGGTGGCCTCCTTGCAGCCCATGCCATAAAATAAAGCAGGGACATATGTGCACCCCTCCTTCTGATGTCAACCATTGCCTGTTTGGTCAAAGAAGGGACTTATGGGGTGGTGAGTGAACTGATATTGTTCTATTTCCAGGATGTCATCCTCATTTGTCACACGCATTGGATTGCCACGGATATTACTCTTGTCTGTTGTGTCCATTAGATCAATTTGGTTCATCCATGGTACTTTACAGAAGGTAAGCTAGATGGCATGGCCAATGGCAAGGCAGGTGGTGAGTGCATGTGGTGATTTAGGGACTGAGTCTTACCAGTTCAAAACAGATACCCTTGTGGGATCTCCATCTGGCCGGTCTATGCATAATGAGTCAGTCCTGATGATAACCATGGTGTATTTTGTCAGCCCCCCCTCTCAACAACATGCAGTCTTCTTTTGGATTCCTCAGCATTGCAACCCACCCTGAGGTATCCTGGCACCACATGAGCAATGGCGCCTTCTCCAAGGTACTTGGCATAGATCCATTGGAGGCCTGGATACATCACACCAGATACATCACACCATGGTGAGCCCAAAACTCATTTCCACCGGTCATTTTACCTGCAGAGCAGACAGGTGACAGGTATAAGTAGGTGTGAGGTGTGCAACATCTCATCCCACACTCTAGCACGCTTATACACATCTCGTTCACTTCAATGGTCCACACTACCAAACTGCCCAGTCTAGATGGCCCAGCTGCTAGTGGGAATAGTAGTTGAGCATTGGGTTTGTTCGCTCACAGTCCTTTCATGTTGCCATTGCGCTGGATTGCTCATCCTCCAACAGATGCTCTTGTCACACTTCTATCTTCCCTTGACTTGTCCCAATCAGACAATCAAGCACTCATTGAAGTGCTCTCTGAGCGTGTGAAGGAACAATCGAGTGAGTTTTTCCCTGGCACTGTTCAATTATACTTACATCACAAACATCGTCAAATTCTGACCAGCCCTGATAAGGTCAAATCAGGTGATATCAGGCTGTCAGATTTTTCCACAGCACATCAGTTACTGCCGACCTTATCAGGCCATCTCCAAAAGCGCTTTAGCAGCACCCGTTACACTTAAGACAGCCATTTATTGAGCTTCTGATAATACTGGATAACACCTTTTCATGTATTTAAATCTGATAATTGATTATCTTCAACTTGATTCTGACAGTTCCTGACAACACATGATATTAACAGCTAAGCTCATCTCATACACTGTATGGTATGTCAGTTCTGATAATACATGATGGACACAACAAAGTACGAAAGCATGAAAAGAATCAATGAAAGAGGGAATGATGATTGAGTAGCAGTGAACAAATAGCATGAAACCTGGTAGGCGCTGTTGTCCACCCTCTGCACCTTTGCGCTTGCTGTATTGACAGCACTGTGGTGGTAGGCAGGCCATTGTGCACTGTTGCCCTTGCTGTCATCATCAGCAATGCAGATGGGATGGTGGTGGTTGGCATACCTTTCTTATCCGTTCTCACCCACACATTGTCATGACAATGCTATAGTATTGGGCACAAACAATGACATGTCCATGCCTTCGTCATCATTGTCAATGGTGTGAGGGTGAAGGTGGTGGGGGATGCACTGTACCTCGTGGGGTGTTGCTAGTCCCTCAACTCCCTTGCCCTCACTTTGTAGATGGCGCTGTGGCAGTGGGTGCACTGTTCTGCAGCCCTCACCCTTGCCATTGTTGCAGGCAGTGAGTGGTAAGCATTAGTGGATGTGCATAGTACATACTGTGTATGCATAGTGGTGGTGGTAGTTGGCGCATATATGCGTCAACCATGGTTGCGGGAGGGACAAGGATTGCTCAAACTCCGCACGACTATCAGCAACGTCAGAGCTTGAAAGCAGCAGGCACTTGCAGATTAGGCTACAAGTACTAACTTACTTACCTACAGTACTACTACTTAGGATACACCTACTTCCTTGCACCAGCCACCACCTTAGTACATCCTACCCACTCAACTAAGTCACATCTCAGCTGCACATGCCAGCCATCCTGCGCACCATCACTGCTACTAGCTGTCCCACCCATGCTCCAAACAAGTGCATGCACTGTGCAATGGTGAGCACAACCACCCACTCACTCACACACTCACACACTCAGCCTAGACCCATTCACCTTCCCATGCCCTGTCTTGGGCATGTGCCCCCCTTTCATGCACACACTCACCACCACCACCACCACCACCACACTGCCCCACCATCTCTACAGGCATGGGCAATGCAATACCATGCCCGTCACCACCACAACCACAACAAAGAGGACGAGGGGTGTGGGCAATGCAATGGCATAACCACCACCATGACAACAATGGCGAAGAGGATGTGGGGGTGTGGGCAAAGAAATGGCCTGCCCACCTCCACCACCATGACTGCAACAATAAGGTCATGGACTGGCAATGCAATGGTGTGCCCCATCACAACTGGGATGAATAGGACATGGAGGCATGGGCAACGTGACGGCCTGCCCATCACCACCATGACCATGACGAAGAGGCATACATCAAAGGTGTGCTTCAACATTCTACCAGATATCAAACTTCATGCCCAGGTGGGGCATAAGCCTCTCACCTCAAAGCAATTCTATGTCCAGTTTTCCATCAGACACACTAAGTTGCAGATGCCCACAGCAGACAAAAAGAAGAAATGTACTCGTTGGGATAAAGTTTCATTTCTGTTCATACTCATATTGTTCTCTCACTTCAGGAAGCTCATGATTTTTAGGGATGGGGCCGATACATCCACACTACTCATCCAAGTTTACCTCAAGCATCGTTTCAAGAAGCAAGATGAACTTGTTGGAGCTCTCCCCTATACAATCAAGGAGATAACAGAAAATTTGAAGGATGGCAGTATGTTAAACATTTGCTGCCATGATTTATTGACGTGATCTCTGTGATCAGTATTTCAAGGGTGCCTTCTTCTGATGGGTCTGATCTCACCCAGTTTACAATCAAGTTTGCATTTACTGCTCAGCCATCCAACAACCCTACCACAGAACGGCTTCAAGCCACCTCCACTGCCAACCAGGTGGTAGAAGCAATAACCACACTTGCTCCCACACTGATTGCCACAGACCTTCTCAGCTCAGCCCTAGGGAATAACATAGGTAGGGTAAACCCACATGGATCATGGGTATGGGTACTAGTGGGTATGGGTATGGGTTGCATTGTAGGAACCCATACCCATACCTATACCCACCTCTATGGGTTCACACTGCACAGCACACACTGCCACCACTCAGCATGCATTATGTAACTCCACAACTCTAAATTCTAAATTCTAAACTATACCAACTTGGGCACAGAAATACTGACTACACACAAACTACATGCTCAACATGAAACACCAGCATCACCTATCAGAAAAGGCACAAGCTGTGCTAGATGAAAAAAATGATGCTTTGAAGAAAAGAAAGCCCGATGAGCCTGAGAGGACGAACTACAAGAAACACAAGCATAAAGGTAGCATGCATACACTTACATTCAACAATTTGACATTGTGATCTCAGATACTGTGGCAAGTAATAAGAAGCTGACCGAGGTTGCAACTGATACTGAGGATAGCACTGATGAGAGTGTTACTGACCCCAACAGCACAAAAGGACAGCCAGGCTCAGGCCACTCGGTACACCCTGAGGAAACTGGTGAGGAGGAGTTGGGTAGGTTCATAATAATGTGGGAGCTGCTACCCAACTGATGTCAGAAAAGAGCATATGAAAAAGGAATGGACTTCACCTATCTATGCTTTTTTTGAGGCGATTCCCAAGATTGATGAAGTTGGCAGCTGCTAATGCCATATCTTCAAATGTGTGGCCCAAGGATGCATGAAGACAGTGCACAGATTCCTTGACAAAAAAGATGCCAGTTTGACTGGCAACATGTGAAAGCATGCAAGAAAATGCTGGGGTGAAGAGGCAGTAGGGTTAGCAAGCCAACATAATGTGAACGATATACACACCAATGGGATTGTGCAGTCTGGGTCGATATCAACATTCATCGAGTGTGCAGGAAAGGGAAGGCCAGTGTACTCACATTGCCCTCATACAAAGGTGGAGATATGGTAGGGCCACTGGCACTGTACCAGACTTGCCTAACATCATCCGCAGGGCAGAAATGGTCTGCTGGGTCTGTGAAAATCTTTGCCCATTCAGTATCATCAAGGATCACAGCTTCCTGTCATTGATGAAAACAGAATGCCCCAAACATTACATACCTACTCCAATGACAGTCTCTTATGATGTCTGACAGGTGTTTGCTCAAACACATGAATGAATTGCTAAAATGTTGCAGGTCAGTCAGTCTTCAGTCTGCACATACAAATGCTCACCAAATATAGGAGTATGACGGCAAGGTGAATTTCACCACAGATATGTGGACTTCACCAAACCACCATGCATTCATGGCCATATGCATGCACCTGGAATGGCAAGGAAAGCCATTAGCATTGCCATTAGATGTCATGAGGTCCCAAAGGTAGTTACACTTACTGTGCTCTGACCCGATGCTGTATTGATGGCATGAAAGTTGCATACCGGCGAAGAACTTGCAAACACATTTGAAAAAGTCCTAAATGATTTTGGATTGTCAGACAAAGTCAGTCACTGTGTGCACTTAATAGAATAAGTACTTATGATCCAATATATACTTGGAATCACTTGCAATAATGCAAGCAAGAAGATGACCATGGTTGAAAAGCTTGAGATGAGACTGCTTGACTTTGGTGGGCAAGAGAGTCATATGCAGTGTTTCCTCCACACAGTGAACCTCGTTGCAAAGTCACTTTTGGGCACATTTGAGATCAAATTGAAAAAAGGCTTGAGCAAGATCGATAGCAGCAATTTGAGTGCAGTAGAGGTTGCTGTTGCCAGGGAATTGTGTGAGCTGAGTGAAGAGGTTGAGGATGATGATGAGAGCACTGCTTTCTGGGACTGTGAAGGTGACGAAGATGGTGAGGGCGAGAGCGGGAGTGATGATCTGGAAGGATGGGTTGATGAAGTTCAAGAGATGGACAAAATAGGGAGATGGGAGCTGCACAAACAAGTCCGTCCAATTCAATTGGCACTTGCAAAGGTATGAAACATTAAATATAAAACATACCCATATTGATGAAGAACAGATATGAAAACTTTCCTTTAAAATCATTTAATCGTCCACAAAATTGTTGCCCAAGTGGAAACGAATTCTTGGTGATTTACAGCAGGGCGAAACAAAGATGCCATGTGATGTGGCAACTCGATGGAATTCAATGTTTGACATGTTGCTGTATGCTCTGGATCATAGGGAGGTGGTCAACCAAATAACAGAAAGCAAGGACTGCAGACAGTGTGAGTTGATTGATGACAAGTGGGGTGTATTGAAGCAACTCTGCAGCATCCTCAAGGTGAGTAACCTTGTGGCTACCATGTGTTCTAAAGAGCTGACTAATTACAGGTCCTCAAGGATGCAACACTATTCTTCTCTTGTGCAACCCCCAACCTCACAACCATCATTCCAGCCATGGATTTAATTGATGAAAAATTCACAACCATGGTGCTCGACCAGAAGCTCTCATCAGCAGTTTGTGCCGCCCTTGAAGTGGCAAAATGTACACTCAATTGGTATTATTCAGCCACCGACTCATCAAATGTATATTATATCTCAATGGGTGTGTACTGCCACCTACTCTCTTCTACACCTTTCTAACTAGTACTACAGTTCTACATCCTCGTCACAAGCTTGCCTATTTCAAGGCTGCCAAATGGGAAGACTGCTGGATTGAAGAAGCAGAAGCACTCATTTGAGATCAGTTGAATGTACGTATGTGGTTGAGAGCAACATAGGTGCAGCCCAGAATCAGAGTACTGAACCATTGGCCCAATCTAAGAACTCAGTAAGTAATATTACATCAAGTAGCAAATCAATATCTAATCTACATGTAGAAAAACATGTTTGACTTGATGGCTGTGCTTGTGGCACCAAAGCCTTCAGAGATGCAGAGAGAGTTAGACCGCTACCTTCTGGCAGATGTAGTACATGTTCCAGATGCACTTACATGGTGGCATGAGCACTGGCATGTCTACCCATGCTTGTCTCGCATGGCGCTGGACTATCTGACCATCCCTGGTGAGTCTTTTTTTCTCATTTTTTTATCTCTTTCTCACAATGCTGTCTAGCAACTTCTATCGATGTTGAACGACTTTTCTCCCAAGGCCGCCTAGTCTTGTCACATGTGTGGAACCACCTTTCAACTGAGTCAACATGTGCACTGCTTTGTGTAGGCAATTGGAGTTTGCTGAATCTTGTTAAGACAGAGGATGTGATGGCTGTTGGAAACCTTCCTGATGTCAAAGGGGATATGGAAGAGGAGTTGGGCAAGAATTGGGATTCAATTGGTACTTGTGGTGACTCTACTGTCCTAGCATAATTTACTCCTTTGAATACATTAACCCATGGGTAAACTTTTGGGAACCCACAGAAAACCCACACCCAAGCTAAGGGTGTGGGTATATGTGTGGGTATGGATATGGGTAGACTCAGATATACCCAAGGGTTACCCATGTTATTCCCTACTCAGCCCTTGATACTGGCACAAACATAATCACAGAGGTACAGACATTCGAGACCACATGGGGCATCCTTTTGAAGAGGCTAGAACTATTCAACAAGATCGCAACTGATGTTGCATCGGTAACTGCCGTTCATCCTCCCTCTTTGTTCACTGACCTTCTGAACCTGGTAGATCCATCTGTATGTGTCCCTGGCTTGGTCTGTCATATCAGCCACAGGCAAGGTATGTCCATCCCATTCAATTCTGAACTCATGCTGCTGCTGATTGTGCCTGATAAATTCACGTAGGTACTTATAAGTCAGAAGAATTGTAATGAACAGGTTGTTTGTTTGGCAGGCGCAATGAAGGATGTCTTTGCATTCCTTGACAACACCAAACCATTGAAGAAGATCAAGAAGCATGAGGAGTCTATCATACTTATGCTCCAGCAGGTCACAGAGTGTGGTAACTTTATCATCAATTACACCAAGCCAAACAGTTTCTGTTAGTTGTCGTCCCACTTCCGAAGACTGCCATTTACCTTTGCACCCAGAGCTTCATACTGCAAAATATACGATCTCTAATAATATTGATGACATGATCATGGCTTATGAGAACAAGCTATGCTATATGAAATAGGCTTTCTTGAAGGATGTCACACTCCATATAGGAATCACAGTTGTTCATATGGCAGATGTGGTACAGGGCATTGGTAAGGATGAACTTAGTCTCATTGTAGTGGAGACACTGATGGATATGGAGCCTAGTGGAATCGATAGACCTGAATGACATGCCATATGTGGAGGCTAGATATGCGCGCAAAAAGCAATGCTTGCCTGGTACTCAGGAGTCACTCCTTCAGGAGATCTGTGATATCCTGAGTGATCCTGCTGAGGATGCACCACATGTCTGCCTCCTCACCGGGATGGCTGGTTTAGGAAAGTCTGTGGTAGCTCACTCAATTGCTGAACTATTCTACAGTCAGAAGAGGCTAGGGTCCTCATATTGCTTCCTCTGTGGTGATGTCAGCAAACAGAATTTGCAGGACCTTTTCAGCACTATTGCATGGGATCTCTGCGACCATGATCTGCAGTACAAGTCTGCACTCTGGAGCATTGTGAAGGATAACCAAGCTCTCTGCAGATCAACCTCCCCTTCTATGCAACTAGAGGAGTTCATCATCAAACCTTGTAGTGGTGACTGTGTTGGTCCACAACTGGTGGTGAGGACGAGAGGCACAAGCAACGAAGCAGTGCATTCACCACCACCACCACAGCAATTGTACATCAGCAAATCACTAATTTTGGAACAATATTTTATAATTATTACAATAATTATGGCAATTTGACAGCCAGTGTGTTACGTTTTCTTTTCTTGCCTTCCCCTTTTAGACATTCGTGTACATGGACACGTTCCTTTTCCCTGATGACTCACCCATCTGACTCCATCGCATTTGCTCGTCATCAGGCTTACTCCATCATGACTCATTCTTCTGTTTCCCTCGCATGATATGACTCATTCGTTCTACGACTTGTGACTCACTCTATGTTTGCCTTTGTTTGTTCCACCTAGTATATAAACCTTCGAGTACAGACCCTGTACCCTAAGTTAGACCTCCTCAATCTTGACCTTGTACTTCCATCATCCCTCTTGTGCTCCTTACAGAGAACTTGCACCTTCCTTTCAATGAGAGGTGCTCCTTGAACCCTTGACCCCCTTTGATCCCACTGCAGTGAAAGGCAGTGTTCTCGTTGCAGAGACAAGTGACTACCTTGAACCCTTGATCCTTGAGGCTATGCTAGACCTTACCCGGGTCAAGCGTAACAAAAGGTCTAACTTGCCCTTCACAATTACCCTTGTGTAAGTCACAACCATTTCGTCCTCTAGGCCCCCTCTAGTCAGACGGCCCCAGTTGTCGGCTGACTGACCCCTTGAACCACCCTCGTCTACTGCTGACCCACGTTGGGAACGACGGAGCACTACTCCCACATTCAGTGACTCTGAAACCAAGAGAGAACTCCCCGGTCTTTTCAAAGACACCTCTGAAACACCCGAGGCCGACGACCCTATTGCCGACTTCCTTGAACAAGAACATGTAGCAGCCCTTGCTGATCGGCTCTACTACTCTACTGCTTTCCCAAACGACGACCTGCTCCCTTTTCCCCAGTTGGTCTCTCGTCCTCCTCAATTGACTCCCTCCATTTCTCTTCCCACGATTGCCACAGCAACTGCTCCCACTGCCACTACGGTCACTCCCTCGAAATCTAAGTCCTCTCCGATAACTTCTAGACCCACTGAGCTCCACCTCAATGTCCCTGACTCCTTTGATGGAGATTACTCCAAGTCCATCCCCTGGCTCCGCTCTGTGCAGTTCTACGTGGAAGTCAATAAAGACGTCTACAACTCCGATCTGAAGAAGATCGTCTTCATCCTGTCTTACATGACCAAGGGATCTGCCCGAACTTGGGCTGATACCTTCAAAAACCAAGCCTTGACCACACAAACCTTTGGAACCTTTGCCGAATTCGTTGCCAAGTTCAAGCTAGCGTTCAAACACCATGACACCATCGGAAATGCTGTTGCTTGGCTTTCCACTACCCAGATGACCAAGGATAAGAAAGGGAATTATATCCCTTCTATTACTGACTACAATGCTCGGTTCCAAAACCAAGTCGCTATCGCTGGGATCGCTGATCAGAACGTCCTGATCAATTACTATGCCTCTGGTATTCCCCCTCCTTTGATGAAATGGATCCTTCAAATGGATACTGTCCCCTCTGCCATCGACAAATGGTATAAGAAAGCAGTATCATTCCAGACCCAGTGGGAGTGTGGCGAAGAAATCGCCCGACGAAACAAGAATCCCTCCCGCTCCAGCTACCTGCAGACCCCTCCCCCTGCGTACAAAAAGGACCCTGATGCTATGGACGTTGATGCGGCAAAAGTTCCCAAACTCACTGCCAGGGAAAGAGAATGATGCTGCAAAGAAGGACTCTGTTTCCATTGCAGAAAATCTGGACACCTTAGCGGTGCCTGCCCCACTTTCCCTTCGAAACCTACTAAAGTCCAATGAGTTAAAGACAATGACGACTCTCCCCCCAGTCTCAAAGACGTAGAGGATGATGACGATAATGAAGAGGAAGGGACTTCTGTAAAAAGAGTTGGCTTTTCTCTCAAAACAGGTTTTTAAATCAGGGATCTCGGACAACATGAGCTTCCCCAGTTACGTGTGCTCCTATAGTTGTATCTCGTTCCAAGAAATCTATGCACATTGCCTTACAACTCCTGGAACCCTCGCACACGATGAAAACCGTCGACACTCGAGCCCTGGTGGATAGTGGGGCTGATCTAAACTGCATAGATTGGCAGTTCATACGAAAACACAAACTCTCCACAACAAAGCTGGACCTTTCCATCCCCGTTCGAAATGTAGACCAAACTCCCAACAAGAATGGCGGGATCAAATATACCTGTACCTTGTTCACCAGGATCGAAGGAATTGCCCAATGAACCACCTTCCATGTTATGTCCTGCGGAAGCGAAAACGTTATTCTAGGACTCCCTTGGCTTTGTACCACCAATCCCCCCATAGACTGGGCGAACCAAACCCTCACTATCTCCGAATCTTGCGATGAATCCAAGGAGCTCAATCGACTTTTCATGGAAGACTCCCATCGACACAACGGATTCTTCAAACCCTCCTCTGATCCTCCCTATCGACACCACCATATAGACACAGTCTATGATGGACGATTCTATGACTTCCTTGACAAGGAGACCGAACTGCAGTACATCCAGAGGGCTCTGGATAACCGTACCCTCCACCGAATCATCCGTTGTGGCTCGCGCTTCCTCCCAAACGCTACCATCACCCGCCTCACCACAGCCACTGAGCTCACTATGGCTGCTGAAGCAGCCAAACCGAAGACCACCCTTCCACCTGAATACTCCGAATACCAGTCTGTGTTCACTAAGGAAGCTGCAGACCATGTTCCTCCATCCCGACCCTATGATCATGAAATCAACCTAGACGACACCTTTGTTCCAAAGATCAGTAAAATCTACCCCCTGTCCCCCAACGAACGAAAGGCCACTGAAGACTTCCTTGAAGAGAATCTCAAGGCAGGAAAGATCCGCCCATCCAATTCCCCCCAGGCCTCCTCCTTCTTCTTCATCAAAAAGAAGGATGGCAAGCTTCGCCCTTGCCAAGACTACCGATACCTAAACGAGCATACCGTTCGAGATGCATACCCCTTGCCCTTGATCTCTGACCTCGTCGATAAACTCAAAGACACTAAGGTCTTTACCAAGTTTGATGTCCGATGGGGGTACAACAATGTCCATATCAAAGACGGCCATCAGTGGAAAGCCGCCTTCATCACCCATAAAGGGCTCTACAAACCAACGGTGATGTTCTTCGGACTCACCAACTCTCCAGCGACTTTCCAATGATTCATGAATGACTCGTTTCGTGACATGATCACTGAAGGATGGCTGGTCATCTATATGGATGATCTCCTGATTTTCTCCCCCAATGAACAGACCCACACGGAATGCACTAAACAGGTGCTCCAATGTATGACTGAGCTAGACCTACATCTTAAACTGGAGAAATGCCAATTTGCCACTTCTGAGATGGAATACCTCGGAATGATTGTCCAATCTGGACATCTTGCCATGGACCCAGTAAAGCTAGACGGTATCACAAAGTGGCCTGTCCCAACCAAGCTGAAAGAGGTTCGGTCATTCCTGGGCTTTGCTAATTTTTACCGCCACTTCATCCCAGACTATTCCTCTGTAGCTCGTCCTCTCATCGACCTCATCAAGAAGGATCACCCTTGGTCCTGGACCCCCACTTGCCAACAGTCCTTCGAATCTCTCAAGGAACTCTTCCTGTCGAAACCCATCCTCCAGCTGCCTGACCCCACTGAACCGTTTGCAATCGCCACCGATGCCTCAAAGTTCGCGTCCGGAGCAATACTCCTCCAAACCAACTCTAATGGTGACTGGCACCCCTGCTCCTACATGTCTACCTCCTTCTCCCCCACAGAACGCAACTATGATATCTATGACTGTGAACTCCTCGCGATCATCTGTGCCCTAAAAACCTGGTGACACTACCTTCATGGATCTCCCTTTCCGGTCCAGGTCTTCACTGATCATAAGAATTTACTTTACGTCCATGCTCCCCAGAACCTCAACCGACGCCAAGCCAGATGGCTCCTTGACCTTGCCGACTTTGACCTCAAAATTATTCATGTTCCCGGAAAACTCCTTGCTGGCCCTGATGCTCTATCTTGTCAGCCAGACTTGTTCCCTTCCTCGGATACCTCCGACAATGAGGGAGTTACTCTCCTACCACTGTCGCTTTTTGTAAAACTTGTTGACGCCACCCTTTTGGTGTGCGAGAGGTGTGGAGCTAATGAACGAAGGGAGTTGGCTAGGTATATGTAAGTACAAGATATGTAGTGTAAACGATAGAATAGCTTACCTCCAGTTGAGTACGAACGAGACTGGAGGAAAGGAATGGTGTGTGTGCGCATCGCATGTAGTCCAAACCAAAAAAGGAAAGTTACGGTAAGTACTATGAACAGGCTGTGCTCCAACACACCCCCTCAGTCCGAGCGTAGGTAGAGTCCATGAATGAGTTTCTGGTGTCCAATATGAGGGAGTGATTTTGTAAAACCATCTGCAAGCATGTCCGAAGTCCATATGTACTGTATTGTAAGTATCTTATCTTCAACGAGTTCATGTACGAAATGATACTGTATTGGAATATGATGAGTGCAGGAATGAAAACGTGGCTCCTTGGTGAGTGAAATAGCGCCCATGTTGTCAACATACAAAGTTGTCGGTGGTGGTGGCTCTCTGACGATGTTGGCATAGACGAGAAGTTGGCGCAGCCACACTGCTTGCTTGGCACCATGCGATGCGGCCACATATTCAGCTTTGATCGATGAGGTTGCAATAGTAGACTGTTTTTTGCTGTTCCAAGAGACTGTTGCATCACCAAGTTTGAATACGTAGCCTGAAACTGAATGATAGTCATCATGGTTGCCTGCGTAGCTTGCGTCTGTGTAGCCTGTGAGCATGTTGGGGTCACAGCCACTAACACGGCCGAGTGTGAGTCTGAGTTTGCGTGTGCCCTGGAGGTACTGGAGGACATGTTGTAGCACCTTCCAGTGGGATTTCCTGGGGTTCGCACTAAATTGGCCAAGGTGGCTGGCGGTGAACACAAGATCTGGTCAGGATACGACAGCGAGCCAGGTGATGGTGCCGAGAATCTCCCAATACAGATATTCAGCCATTTCAGCCTTCTCAGCATCTGTGCTTGGGTAGTCTGCCTTCCTCAATCATAGGCTGGGTTCAACAGGTGTCATGACGGGTGTGCATGAGTCCATTTGGTGCCGTTTGAGTAGTGTGTCAATATATTGGGTCTGCGAAATGGTGACAGTATGGTGATTGCGGTCATCGATCAGATGGAATCCCATCAGCCAGTCAGGATTTTCCTCCTTCATCTCAAAGAGATTGTGGAGTAGGGCACGAGTATCGGCGAGCATGCGTTTTGTGTTGGCTACAGTGAGGGCATTGTCAACATGAATGGCAGTGATGGATCAGCCAAATTTGGTTTGGCGTGTGTAAACGGCGTAGTCAGGGAGTAAATGGACGAATCATTTGATGACATATACCCATTGGCAGCCTATGACCTTGCGGTCTTTTGGTCTGTCAACAAGTTGCCATGTATCTCGTTTACGTAGTAAATCCATCTCTTCCTCCATTGCATTCCACCATTGGTCTGCATGTACGCTTGATGTCGCTTCCTTGAAATTTTGCGGTATGTTGTCACCATGTGCAGCCATGTAGGCTAGCTGCACAACGCTCCCAATGTAGGTTGATTCTACGGGTTCAATTTCTTGTTCGGATGGTGGGTGTATTTTATGTGCATTACGTTGTGCCTTATGGTCGGCCTTTTCCTTTTCATCCTTTTCTCTCTGTCTATCCGCTGCTTCCTTTTTCCAGGATGGACATGTAACATGTTCTGATTGGCGGAGTTGATGAGGTTGGTCAGATGTTGTGGGAGCAGAGGCAACACGAGAGGGCGATATGGAAGCGGGCAGTGGTGATGCAGGAGGAGTGATGGAGAGGACAGGTGTTGGCAATATGGTGCTGTTGGTGTCACCGGTCGGTTTGTCTATGTCCAGTAACACCCCCTCAGACCGAGCGGGGACAGGCAGTGAGGGCACCCCTGGAGCAGGAGTAACAGAGGGGACATGACTTTCATCATCGTCATCATCAATAGTAGGTACCTTCTCATATACGATGACATCGCATGAGGCAATAAATTTATGCTTGTTGGGAACCCAGACCTTGTAGGCCTTTGACTGGCGCTCAATACTGCAGAAAATGCCGTCAATAGAGTGTGCATCAAGTTTGTGGCATTGTTCGGGTGGTACTCGAACATGGCAACGGGAGCCGAAAACGCGCAGCACAGCCACACTCGGCTTCTTGCCATAGAATGCTTTGTTGGGGGTAGAGCAGATAAGGGCCTTTGTGGGGCTGCAGTTGCGCACATAGTTGGCATAGTCATGCGCCTCTGGCCAGAATCCACAGGACATTTCGGCATCCTCAAGCATGGCGAGGGCACTCTCATGAGTGGTTTGGTTGAAGCGTTCAGCCACGCCGTTTTGTTGTGGTGTATATGGCACAGTCATTTCGTGGGTAATCCCTTTCTCACGGAAGAAGGATTTGAGTTTTGAGTTGATAAATTCGCCGCCACAGTCGGAACGGATATATTTGACACATTGGTCAGTCGAAGTTTTGAGCCGTTGTATCAATGTCTGGAGGAGGGTGGAGGCCTCGTCTTTGTGTTTGAGGTATTCCTTCCAGCCCTTCCGGCTGTGATCGTCGATGACGCCCATAGTGTAGACATATCCCTGGACTGACTAGTCGAATGGCCCTTGGAGATCCATATGGAGCCGTTCAAGAATGGATGTTGTATGGTTACTGGCAGTGAGTGGGAATGGTGCCTGGTGGTGTTTACCTTTGGCACATCCGTTGCATGGAGCGAGTTTGTCGCTTCCACGCAGGTCAAGTCCGGTAATGAGTTGGTGGCGATTGAGATAGAGTAGGCTTCATAGACTAATATGGCCCAGTCGGGCATGCCATAGGTCGAGGTTAGGTGGGGCGCAAGCGCTGAATGCAGCATTGAAGCATGCGGTTGGCGGTGCGATTACACTATTGATTTCGTATAGACTTCTGCGGAGGTGACCTTCCATGACCGTTTCACCTTTTGGGTTTTTGATCGCAAGTCGCCCATTTCGCTTCGTGATCTCCATACCACGTTTATCCATCCGGCTCTCCGATAAGAGGTTGTCTCGGGCATTGGGACAGTAGCTGACATCAAGTAGTTTTATGGTTTGATCCACTCTCCCTGTTACTGACACTGTGACTAGTACAGTGCTGACGCCAAGTACTTGTAGAACGGGGCCATTTTTAATGATGCCCTTGATAATGGTATTTGTCGGAGTGAATGTGATGAACGCCAATCGTTCGGTACAGATGTGGTTGGTAGATCTGCTGTCTAATATCCAGCTAAAACGCGAGTAGGACGTGTTGGACGTGGCGAGGTATGCCAATAGGTCGCTGTCGGATTGTTTTTGTTCCGACTCAAGTTCAGTATCCTCGGTGATGGCTTGGTTCGCCCGTTTTCCAGTAGGTCTGGGCTTAGCATTGCCTTTGGCCTTGGACTCGTCTTTCGACTGGTCCTTCATCCCTTCTCCTTGTTAAAGTACTAAATAGGGGCAGCAATTGCCCAACTAAGGTAAAGTAAATACAGAGTACTAGGAATGAAACAAGGTCTCACCTCAGAATGCACTGCAAGTACTGAGCACAACTGAGGTGAGACGAAGGAGTCGGAAGGGTTAAATAGTGATGAGGCTACGTGCTCGCTAAACTCCGGAAAGGTCCGGAACGGGATAGGCGAAACTAGGCGCGCTGCTTTGGGAATCAACAAAGGGCGCAGCAGTGTGCGTTCAGAGGGAGTAGGAGCGCCACCAAGCGATTGACACGAGGTAAGACTATACTATAATAGGTGTAAGTAAGTCCGAAAGAGGTAGAATAAGAAATGAGCGAAAAACGACCAGAGTTGGTCTCTGTGTGAACTCCGGAGATGTCCGGAGTTATACTTTGACAGAGCGAGACGACGGTGGGACGTATAAACGACCTTTGTAAAAGAGGTGGCCATTGTCAAATGACCAGTCTTGGAGTGAAGAACGAGGGAACAAAGGTGTCGCATCTTCCATGGCTTTGATCGCACGAAGGACAAGTGGGTCGGACGAGGACGAGGATCGGATGTGGTCAAGGAGAGCGAGGTCGAGGGCATTGATGATAACAGGGTCTGGGAGGATGGATGCGTCGGCGTTGTCAGTGGAGGTGTCAATGGAGTCTTTTCGGGAAAGGGCGTCAGCTGGGCCCATCTGGGTTCCAGGGGTTACTTTCCAGACGAGATCGAAGTCGAGGAGGAAAAGAGACCAGCGGGCTTGATGACGAGAGAGTTTGCGAGGGTCTTTGACAAAGGAGAGGTTCTTGTGATCGGTGATAATTGTGACGGGGTGCGAGGTTCCAAGGAGATATTGTCTCCATTCTTCGAGGGCGAGGATGACAGCTAGGAGTTCTCAGTCGTAGATGTCGTAGTTTCGTTCGGCAGGGGAGAAAGTTTTAGAGAAGTAAGCACAGGGGTGGAGGTCACCGTTGACATCGGCTTGGAGGAGGACAGCTCCAGAGGCAATGAGGGAGGCATCGGTCATGATGGAGAAAGGACGAGATGTGTCGGGGAGAGCGAGGACTGGGGCGGAGC
>JBBPTV010000448.1:0-21921 GCA_038094275.1 Tubosaeta brunneosetosa | reverse complement strand
CTGTACTGAAATTTAGAGGTAGTATTCAATCACGACAGGTCTACGATAATACGTTACAACCGTACAACGTTACACGAATACTGACACCGAACGTCACGCTCGACATGGAGGCATTCGAGGCATATAGTCCATTATACATGACGTGTGTGCTCTTATTCTTTGTGCTCTTCGCCTCACTCGAAATGTTCAGGACATGCTTCGCCATGTCATATGGGTACGTCTCCTCTCTTGTTGTTTAATCTAATTAAGTTCGGGTCACAGGTTGTCATTTGCGACAATCACAGGTAATAGGTTTTATCCCATCTGAGAAGACCACGCATGAACAATTTATGCACAGCTACTCTCGTCCATACAATTCTTTACTTTCGAAAACAGATAATTCAGCAAACTCGGCGAACATTAAAGGAAGAACCCGACGTCCATGCGCGCCTTATGAGTGTTTACCCCCAAGGTGCTCTCTCCACGTCTACAGATACATTTTTGTCATGCTCATCACCCCCCTTGTACGTTTAAATTAGTTCCAGATTGGTGGTATCTCGTATTGTTTGCTGTTATGTTCAGCATGGGCGTTGTCAGCATCGAACTATGGCATACGCAAATGCCAGTGTGGGCATTCGTGATTGCTCTGTTAATAGGTAAATCAACCTGCTTAGATATCCCGAACTTTACCCGTTGCTGATATATGCACTTTTGCGAAGCATTCACCTATGTCATTCCCTGCGGCATGATACAAGCGATCACAAATCAGCAAGTCGGTCTTAAGTAGGCCTTTTTTTCTCTGGCCGCAAACGAATCCAAAGCTTTTATTTTAGTGTGATCGCTGAGCTCGTCATGGGGTACGATCTACGTTGTGCTGCAAGGTTCCCTAGCTAAGCCGGATCAAGTTACATGCTACCCGGCCGTCCGCTGGCCACAATGTTATTCAAGACGTTTGGATATATTGTAAGTGGATACGAAGTACAGTCTCTTATCAATGCACTGAATGGGGTGCAAAGACTATGACGCAAGCTCTGTCATTTACGGCAGACTTCAAGCTTGGGCATTATATGAAAATTCCTCCACGCAGCATGTTTATTTGTCAGGTTGGTCTATGATATCCTCGGTTGTCAGATATCCAACCCCCGCAGGTTATATGTACTATTACCGCTGGGACTACCCAGCTTCTTGTCCAATGGTGGATGTTCGACCATGTTCCGTATGTTCAGTCAGTGTTTCTGTGATAGTCCGGGTTGATCGGATTCGGCAGAGACATGTGCTCCGATAAGCAACGGGATGGGTGAATTGCACTCTCGTATCGTTTCTTTGACAACCTTTGCTGACCGTTGACAGGTTTATATGCCCAAGCACTCAGGTATTTGCCACGGCGTCTATCATATGGGGTATGTACATGCAAATAATGAGCCTTGAACGTCTGAATGATGGACATTATAGGCGTCGTCGGGCCGAGACTCCAGTTTTCGTCTGGGCATCTATACAAGTATGTGTCCAGCCTTGTCGCCGATGAGTGGGTCGCTGATAGTGTGTCGTCAGCTGTGATGCCTTTCTCGCATTCATTCGGGCCGTGGGCTGATCCCTTGTTAGCACTCTTGTATTTCTTCGTCGCCGGGGCCGTTGCACCGATTATTCCTTGGTTATTAAAAAAGAAGTGGCCTGACGGCTTTTTGCGCTATGTCAAGTGAGTGGTGCGCTTTGGGTGGGTCATGCTCGCGTGCTGACGCTCCCGTGTAGTTTGTGAGACTTCGAAGACGCATCCCGCGACGCGTTCAATAATCCATTCCTCTCCCCTTTTGCAGCCCTGTTATATTTAATGGAACACAAATGATTCCACCGGCGACTGCAGTGAATTTTGTGCCCTGGGCGTAAGTCCAATGTATTTTCTCGGTGGGATTCTGGTGATTGATTCGATCACAGCCTCGTTGGATTCATCTTTCAATTCTTTATTCGAAGGTCCGACCATTTCCTTTCTATGTCCTGTATTTTTCCTGACGGTCAGGTCACTAGACGACATTTCGCTTGGTGGGCAAAGTACAATTGTGAGGGGCTCGTGTCGTGCACAGCCGTATGCTCACGCTCTGGAAAGATGTCCTTTCGGCCGCGCTGGACGCCGGTCTCGCACTGTCCGTGATCACGATCTTCTTTGCGTGCGTCTGCGTCTCTCTCTCAGCGTTGGACGGGCTGACATGCACGGCGTCGAACAGTCTTCAATACCCTCGCGGCGGCACGGTACGTACGGTCTCGCGCGCGTCCAGAACTCGACCCCCGACTTTGTCTTATCGTAGATCGGCCTGAGTACGTTACAGAGTTGGTGGGGGAATCAGGTGCGTTTTCATACGCCGACAGGGCGCACGGCTGACGCCTGCCAGGTATTTTTAACTGGGTATGACGGACGGGGAATACCCGTCCGCAAGCTCGCGACCGGCGAAAGGGTTGGGCAGTCGGTGCCCTGAGCTGAACTGATGCAGCATGCATGGGATTCGATCTACTTAGACGCCGTCGCTATTATTGCTTTCGATTCAGGGGACTCGCCCGTAGACTTGTTGTATTGGTATCGGCGCCGTTGTATCGTTGTCTGACTGTTATCTATGACGCATGCGCTATCGGCGCTAGTAGGCCGTAAGGTGGGCGTGACGCCAAGGTGACTCGGACCATGTGTGCCTCCGATAATCACGCAAACCATGCTGAGCGACGCCGCACTGCGCCGCCTCGTGCACAGGCAACGCGGTCTGTGAAAAACGTTGTTCATAAGAGATATGGAATGGATGCGTGAGGTATATACAAATAAATCCATGGTGTGCATAACAAGGATGGGCCACGGTCGGCCCGATCATGCAAAGGACTAAAGTGCATCATGAACGGGCGAACGAACATTGCGTTTGTAGCTTTCAAGGGCGCATTCACGCGCGCGTGTGACAGCGGAGGAGGGAACCCTGCCAGGGGTAGGGGTAGGTCACGCGACCAAGGAATCATATCTGGCAGGCGTGTGAGGAGACCACACCCCATCACTCCGTCTTTTGCTTCAGGCTGACCGGAACATCGCCGAGCCGGTTACCGACCTTGACCCGTTGGCCGGGCTTGATGGCGAATTCAAAATTCTTGGGGGCCTCGAACACAAGGACGATTGTGCTGCCGAGACAGAAACCGCCCATTTCCTGTGCCGGTGTCAGCGGTTGTCCGTTGAGCAGCGGAGAGGCGGCGGAATAGACGGCTTCGGTATACGTCCCCGGTGGAGGCGGACGGCCGCGGACATTAGTGCGCAAGGCCTGTGTATGGAGGTGGTACATGCGGGGAAAACGCCAACATGCTCTCAGTTCGGTGTTTTCGGGCAGGGAGACGAAAAGAGTTGCTAACCGAATCAAAGTTTACTTTAATGCTGCCGACATTGGTCGCGCCCACAGGAACCATGCCAAAGAAGCCATGCCGCCATCGGCCGAGGAGCGCGACCCGTTCGTTCAGAACAAACAGGTTCTGGAGGCGCTTCGCCATGTACGGAGATACCGAGAAAAGTTCCCCTGGGACTCGTATGTGAACACAGGTGGGAGACGAGGCGAGATGGAATGACTTACCGACGAAATGTCTTCGTTTCTCAACGACCCATGCAGTAGGACTGTGGAAACGGTGGTAGTCGCCTGGGGCGAGATAAATGACAGTGAAATAGAGCGCGTTGCCGTTTCTGACGCTAGTCCCTGAAATGCTTCGCTTGCGCTGTCCCATGGGTGCTTGAACGCCCATTTCGCGCGCGACAGAAGCATCGTGTGCGAGGATTTCTTGAAGGCTACCCTCCTGGGTTACCGAAGCGTCGATTTGTGCACCATGTTTATGCGGGATTTCCTCGACGCTATCAGAGTCCGACACCGTCCGCTCAGCGGGTGACACTGAGCCAGGTGTACTCGGTGTAGAGGCTCCCAAGAGTTTATCCAGACTGTATTCTATCCCGTTAACGATAGCGAATTCGCGGTGGTCGACAAACTCTCCATCCTCAGGGAAGTCAATGATCGTCGATGTCGGTGATGAAGGACTGTCGGGGTCATGCCGTTCCACGCCAAGCAGTGCGTCTAGGGAGTAGGTGATCCCTTTGACTTGTTCCACGCGCAGGTTATCGATAGTACCAAAATGAAGAACGGTTCCGTCAGCTGGACTGACCTAGCAGGGATCAATCATACGCTGGTGTGAGTCGTAGCAGGTGCGACTTACGAGGACAGCATTGTCAACGGGTCGTGCACCAGGCTTCAGCTTCCGATAAAAGAATTCCCCTAGACTTGCATATTTTGTCAAGTCGCTCGGCTCGATTTCATCCAAATTACATCCAAAGACAGAAGCGTAGGCCCGAAAACCATAAGGACGAACCCAAACAGGGAGTTCGAATGAATTCAGATAGCCCCAGACACGAGAAAGATTGCGAAGCGGAAGAGCACCCATTACATGAACCTGGAAGGGGTTAACGTCAGGCACGATGAAGGAAAGGTGTAGACACACCTGCCAAGGACCTTTAAGCTTGATAACCTCACGACCTTCGTCGTCGACGTGAACTTCTTTCTTGGCACGTGACAACTTGTGGTATTGGAGAGCGACGAGGAGAAGGGCACCGACAGCGAGAGGGAGGGGGTACCATTTCGTAGGTGTTTGAGTCCATGCCGTTATGATTTTCCCTGTACGGAGGTTGTATGTCAGATCCCGAGCGGGTAGAATGCAGTCGAAGCGTACGGTAAAGCGGTGCGGCGGAGGCACCCGGAAGTTGGTCTGGTGACTCGGGAGGGACGACATTTCTCGCGGAGAAAGATCTCCTGAACGCGCTCTTGTTTAGGGAGCGTACGGTTCCGGATAGGCTGATACGTCGTTTCACAAATACTCTAGAAAAGATAGCGGAAGACGTGTTGGCTGCGGCAGTCGTGGTTGAGGAAATGACGTGAGAGGCAGCCTGGAGGGGCCGTTTACCCTTTATCAAGGCTTTATAGAGCATTTAGAGTGTGGTTATCATGAAAGACGGGACGGCGGGTCTGTTCAGCAAGCTCACTTAAAAGCCTGGGCGACTCGCCGTTCAGTCCGAGTCCGCCTTTTTGAGTGATAAAGCGGCCACTAAAAAAAGCAACAGCTTTAGAAAAAAACAACTACAAACAAATATATTCCAATCAAGTCACCCTCCGTGAAAGTTCTCATACACCACTGTGCGCCATTTTTGCGTGCCTGCTTGCGAAAAAAAAACACCAAATATTATATTGTGACATGTGCTGATATGTCGGAGTTTGAAATTGCTCCTCATTTGGGTGTCTTAATCATCTCGTCCAACTCTTCTCACATCCATCACCATGGGTAACGATGGGGGAAGTATCCCTGACAGGCGCGATCTAGTGAGGACAAAGCCAAAAGCAGAACAAGCAGACAAGGCCAACCAAGTTCGTGCCCGGTGGTTCTTCTGTGCGCTTTCCAAGGTACGCCTGTCCCTTGAGTTACACAGGATGTGCTTATTAATATCTTGTCCTCTAGCGTTTGCTCCGAAAGCCGGTAGTCTCTTGTGACCTAGGGAAGCTGTATAACAAAGATGCTATCTTGGAGTATCTTCTGGACAAATCAGCATATGGAGACGGGGAGGAGATATGTGGGCACATACGTTCGTTAAAGGTACGCCGAGTTCTCATACTTGGTCATGTCCTACCCTCACCTTTGATACAGGACGTCAAAACTCTTCAGCTCACGGAGAGATCCTCGCCCGTCTCTTCCACAGATACATCGCCGAGTGAGACCCCGCAGTTTGTCTGCCCCCTCAATCTGAAGGAGATGAATGGCACCCAGCCCTTTGTATACCTTCGTCCCTGCGGCTGTGTATTATCCCAATCCGCGCTACGTACCCTCCTTCGTCCCACTCCACCTGTGAAGGAGAAATCGAGCGGTGACGAGAGCAATGGCAGCTCCGCTGACAAAGAACTGGATGTCTGCCCCCAGTGTGGCACCCAATTCTCCCAGATATCCGACATCTTGACGATCAATCCTTCGGACGAAGAGGCAGAACGCATGCGTGCGGCGATGGAACTCCGCCGTTCACGCGAGCCTGTCAAATCGAAAACAAAGAAACGGAAAGCCGGAGCAGACACAACCACCGAAGAGGCCGCCGCTACCTTGAAAAAGAAGAAGCCGTCTTCAGCAACCCACTCCCCCTCCCCTGCCCCCGGCCTTAACCCTACCGTGTCAACCGCATCGCGAGCGCTCACGAATTCTCTTGCTGCGGAAGAAACTAAGCGCAAGGCTAATATGAGCGATGCTGTCAAGTCGTTATACCGCGGAAAGAACGATCCCCCAAGAAAAGAAACGTTTACTACCATGGGAACATTCACTAGAGTAAGTAGTATATTCCGGTTTCCAACGGATGTCTCGCTAATTATGGGATCTAGTATGCGTAGAATTAGTTGTCGAATGCGGTCCCGCTCCTGTTGTACTATGGTCTAGCGTATGTATATCATATATTGTGCTCGCTTCAACGCAGGACATTGCGCTTTGGCGTGAGTGGCTTGGGCTGATATCTAGTTATTCGGACCCGACGATTCTCGCCTAGTGAGATGCATTTAAAACTATATTTACCAGGTGAGTTGATAACCCCAGACAGTCAAGCGCATGGGAAACCGGCAGGTAATCAACACGGTAGGCCGTCCCTGCTATCCATCTTTGTCCACTACTGGTCGTGTGACCGCTTAAGGTTGTCGTCATCCCTTGGCTAATTCCACGCTGATCCGAAAAAGCAGTCGCGTGCCCACTGTTCTAGCCCTGTAACTGGGCTGCTTATCGCGGTGCGTAAATGCCACCGAATGACTGGACGTGTGAGCGCGAGACCGAGGGCTTGGATCATGCGTCGATAAAACGCCTTGATGCCTCGCGCCCATCAACGGCAAGGCACCTTTTTCTTTCACCTCTGGCGTGACGCCTTGGTTCCGCGCGGCACCCGTATACCCATTCGTCCTAGGTCCAACTAGTGACTCGCCACCAGGTAGATTCGGTTTTACCTGGTAAGCGGTGTTCTATCGGCTGCGGTTCCGATACTGGTACGGTGGATGTGTTGGAGTGGGATCTGTCGCATCGCTTTCCGGTGGTGCGAATGCCTCGTGGATGCCCTCCTGTCTCCCTTCCGATCTGTCGTCCGGTGATCGCGTTGACGTCCTGTTGGATGTCCCAGTCATAACCAGTGCAAGTACGTGATTTCACGATCGTGTCCAGAAGCATACACTAGGTGTCGCACCAGATTGTTATCCGGAGTCCCGGATGCTTCATTGGCCAACGACAGATGCACCTGCCACAGCCAACACCGTGACACAGGAAGCAGGGTCTTCCGGGGCGTATTCCGATGACTGGTGACAGACTTGCTGTGTTCTGGATTCTCTTTCGGTGGCATGGAGGATTGGAGAGTAGCACCGGTCGCGTTCCTCCCAAGTGAAATGCTCATCGTGGGTGGCGTCAACGATGCGGAAACCCGGTATTCGGGTATGGAGGACGGAAGTGAGGCATGGACGCCAATGGTAGCGAATTCTGACATCGTCGGCCATAGCCGTCTCCCGGGACGGAAAATGGATCCTAGCCGGGTGTGGGGGTGAGTCGCAAAATGGTGAATCAGTTCGAAGGGTACCCCGAACATTGGGTCAATGTGGTCGACTGGACACCAGACCTGACGAAAATCGCGACAGGATCAGACGACGGCGATCTCCGTGCCGTTTGGTCGCGGACTGGCGAAATGTTGCACTCCTTTCTCCGCCCCAACTCAGCGGACATCGTCAAGTTTGCACCCGATGGGTGTCTCCTCGCACCTGCTGCGAGAAAGGAAATCATCACTCTCATGTTGTTCGCGAACAGATTCATTTGGCCGGCCTATTCGTAGTCACGCCTAGTACAACAATACAACACACTATGCCAGACACTCGAGAGTTGAATCTCGACAGACTTCAGTAGAAAAACAACCCATCGCTACTAAAAGATATCTGCGGCAAGGTGGGAAACCCCAGGTCCCGTTTCTAGGACTTGCATGTTCTCGAATGGACCATTGGTCTTCGAAAAACCAAGGGAGGTGAGGCCAACTGTTTGGAACACTAAACAGGCAAACAAAAATTTAGGTGTGAACGCTACTCACCTCCATCCAGGGTGGTGCCTTGGAACGCGATGATTGGTCCAAAAGTGCCCCAGGGACCCGACTGATTTTCGGTGGTTCCTTGGAACGGGCCTAAAAGAGTTTTCTTTCAGCACTCCAGTGGCAATGTTTAAAAAGCTCTCTCACCTGCGCTCGCCACGAGCCCGAGAGTTTTATTGAACAGGAGGAAGCCGATCGAATTGAGGAGACGGCCGTTAGATGTCTCATTCTTGAGTCGCCCAAAAGCTCCGACGAGGAGTTGATCTACGAAAGGCAGAGCGTGAAGGCAAGCAAAAATCAGGGTTTGTAGCCTCACTGTCATTAATATCAACTCTCCCAACGCTGTGCTCATTCACTATCCCATGATCAATCTGTCTGTCTGGAGCCGTACCCCTCATTTTGTATACAATCCTCAGCCCTCTGATAACAGCATCCGGGTCGGTCCCGTTGCTGTTTGAGAAGACTTGGACAGACTTGACTCGCTCGATCTGGAGATTCGCGGGAAATTTCCCAACTAGCGAAGGAACGTCGTCAGAGGAAATATACAAGGCGGCACGGCCGGACCGCTCACCTTCGGTGGCATCGGAAAACGGTCTATCACCATCCCGGAAACGACCAGTGGACTTGGTGAAAATGAGGTTGGGGAGGAGAGGATCAGCCATGATATGTCGACTCAGAGGTTGACTCGGGGCCACTGAGATGGATGCGCAACTTTATATACAGCCCTTGCATAGCCATCGTCACCGTGTTAAGTGCCGACAACGGCCCAAGACCGGAGTCTGGAAGTTTACCGGTCCCCAATGGTCGAAACATTTATCGAAGCCTGGTATGCTGGCAGTCCGACCTCCTTTTTTCATTTCATTTTCCACATCCGGCACACAACATATGGCAACTAGACGCACTAAAACAGGGTCACGACCAACGTTAAAGGAAAGCTCCATGACGGTGTAAAACGTCACTGACCATGATAAACGCCCGAGATCCTGTTTGTATTTCTTGACGAAGTTCTGATAAGTTCTATTTGATTTCCTTACGTTGTGGAGCTGTACAGTTGTTTCATGTCCTGGAATGGGACTTAATCGGTGAACACATACCTATTCAGTTTATCTCGGAGCATTTGCATGGATTGGTATGTAGCGAACATCACGTCGGAACCCTTTTTTCCTGACCAGATTCTTCGCATCATGCAGCAGTGTGAGTATGTGCTCCTTTTGAATTATTCTGTGTGGCGATCATTGAAAACCGCAGCTTGGCAACCCCCCTCACTCACCTACGCAAGCTATGTATGGGCACGAAGCCCCATGGTGCTTCCTCGCGACAAATGGAGTATACCGTATAGACGGTGTAGCAGTGGGGCTGGGATACATCAGGAAAAAAGGTTTCAGGCCGTAGCACTCTGTAGCAGATTGCCAAATTTTTACCCAATGTACCTCTACATAGTCAACATACCTGTCACACAGTGGTATGTAGAGTATATACTGCTTGTAATCTTCAGTGTAGGGTATAGGTGATATGTACACATTGGTAATATTCAATTGATAGGCAATCATCCATTAAGTAAAGTAGGTGTAAGAGTTGCATTATTTGTCTACGAATACATTAGAACACATGCTAGGATTCTGCACGGGTCGACTCGCGGGTGTGCTGACCTCAACTTGCGCCCGACCCGTCATAACCCATACCCGTATGGCCCACGGGTTGTACAACGCGCGGGCGCCCCTGACGGGTGTACGGGCATGTACCCGTCGTGGGTTAACCCGCGGGTGAGGCCTTAGTAGGTGCACCTGTGCCACCTCACTATTGTCGTCGGCCGTTGCGCCTCTCAGGCACGTCGTCCTGGCTGGTGGGGCGCACCGTTACGCTGCCCCTACCCTCGTCGTTGTCTCGCGGGTGTTGTGTGGGCTGTTACGCCCCACACTCGTTGTCCTTTTGGTGCGCGTACATGCGCACGAACATTGCGCCCCCGTCCTTCGTCCTGGATGGAAGGCGCACCACTGCGTTGCCCCACCCTCTCATCGTCTTGTAGTGGTGCGCGTGTCGTTGCACCCCGCTCGTCCTCCTAGGTGCGTGGTGCAGTTGCACCCCTCCCCGCCGTCGTGGTGGTGGTACCATACACCGTTGTGCCCCCTGCGCGTCGTCTTGGTGGGTGGTGGGCGCGCCGTTGCGCTCCCTTGCCTTCCTCGTCGTCCCGTGGGTGGTGGGTGTCCCGTGCGCGGTTGCGCCCCTCCCCGCCGTCGTGGTGGTGGTGGTGGTGCCGTACGCCGTGCGCCTCCAGCGCATCGTCTTGGTGGGTGGTAGGCGGGCTGTTGCACTCCCCTCGCCCTCCTCGTCGTCTGGTGGGTGGTGGCGTCCTTGCACTACTTTCGCTGTCGTCGTGTTGGGCATGACCTAGCCTTGTCCCCGCCTTCAGTTGCTCTGATGTCAAGATGGGGCACGCACCTAGGTTGCGTTGCCCTCGCTCGCCACATCGTCGCCATGGTGAGGTATGCGCCAGAGCCACGGTATTGTTGTGGCAATACGCTGTTGCGTTGCCCTTCGCTGTCGTCGTCGTGGGTATGACCTGTGTCACCCAACCCCCTTGCCTCCGTCGTCATCGTCATCATCGTGGTGAGAGGTGGGGAAATGCCGTTGAGCTGCTGGTGGCGGCGGCGTCATATGGGTCGTGGGGGATGCCGTTGCGTGTCCTCGTCTGTGGCTGCGCCTGCAATCATCGAGCGGCAGACCCTACACGATAATTAGCAAAGGATCGCTAAGTACGAAACAGTCCTTCGGGACTTGAAAGAAAAATCTTGTAACGGTCACGTGGGTTCGTTGATCCATAGACATTTTCCCACGTTTCTTCACTCAACCCACCAACGCAGCCTCAACGTGTCCAGGCAATGCATTCCCCCATCCACACCCACCACCGCGGGTCGCGATAGGTATGACGGCGGCTTAGCGACACATTCACGTGGCACACGGTGGCGATATGCGAGGGCATGCAACGGCCCCACCGCCATCGCGACGACAACGCGCGAGGCAAGGTCAATTCAAATGACAATGAAGATGGTGAGAGGATATGCATCTGCATATCTGCCACCACCTCGACGACGCACCACTGCGCGTCAGCGACAACAAGGTGGCGCAACGCGCCCACGAACGCCAAACCACCTGGACGACAGATAGGAGCGCGCGAAACAAGGACGCAATGGCACACGGTAAGTGCACCCCAGCGGCCCGTACACCACCACAAGACGAGGGGGCGAGGGCGGCGTAGCGTTGCACCCACCAATCACATCGACAGAAGAGGCGCACACGGCACATCTACCACCCACAAGACTACGAGGAAGGCGGTGCGGCGTAATGGCGCAATTGTCACCCACCGGGATGACAAGCAGGAGGTACAACGGCACGCGCACCACCCGCAAGACGATGAGGAGCGAGGCGCGGCGCAATGGCGTAACCACCACCTACCAGGACGACACGCGGCGACGCCCACCACCCACAAGACGACGAGGAGGGCAAGGGGAGCGCAACGGCGTTCCCAATGCCAACCAAGACGATCGGCAGGGGGCACAACGCGCACCGCGTGCTCACCACCCGCGAAAAGACGAGGGCGAGAGGCGCAACGGCGCTCTACCAACCAAGACGACGGGGGCGCAATGGCATGCGGCGCACCCACCACAAGACGACGAGGAAGGCGGGGTAGCGCAACGGCGCACCCACCACCCACCAGGACGGCGCGCAGGGAGCACAACGGCACGCGCACCACGCACATACCCACCGGATGACTAGGAAGGCGGGGGCAACGGCGCGCCCGCGGGTGACACAACATCGCATGTTGCCATCACCCACCAAGACGACGCTCACCCGTGCAGAACCTTAGGTGTCCCGAGCCGAGCATCAAATCCGAGCCCGAGAGTGGAAGAGAATCAAGGAATACGATGCGTGGGCCAAGGCGACGCAGCGGCGATGACGACAAGGTCGAGAGCATGCAATGGCATGCCCACCACCGCAGCGACGATGACACGAGACTCGGGAGTACGAAAATGCACCCATCACAAGGAGGCGCGATGGCTTATCTACCAACCATTGACGAGGGCGCGGGGGTGTAACTGTGTGCCCACTACCACAACGCCGACAACGAGAGCGAGGTGGTACAACGATGTACTCATCACAACGCGAACAACGAGGGCGAAGGAGCGCAACGGTGTATCCACCACCACTGTGGCGACATGCAAGGAGAGGAGCGCGGGAGGGTACCACAACCCACCCTCTACGAGGCGCAATGGTGTGTCCACCAATACGACGACGACGAGAGCATGGTGGAGCAACAGCGCACCTGCTACCACCCCGACGAGGCACGACGGTGTACCACCATGATAACAATGGCTAGGGCAAGGGGGCAACGGCACACTCAACACTACAACCGACGATGATGACAGGGCGTTAGTGGTCCAATCAGGTGACGACGATCGGACCAACGGCATATCCACCACCACTATGCCCATGGCGCGCGAGGATATGGGCAACGTAGCGGCCGCCGCCAGGACGACAAGGGTGAGAACGAGGGCAGTACGAAGGCACCACAATGGCAGACCCACCACCGCAGGTCCACCACCAGGACTACGGAGACTGCGAGAGCAACGATAGTGTGGCCTACCATGTGAAGCAGATTGAAGTGGAAGAGTCGAGATTGGCCTATGAGGATAGCAGCATAGAGGATGGCGAAATGTAGTGTCGTTAGAACATTGTCTCTGCTTGGTTTCCTGCCGCAATCATTTGAGTTGAGCCGAGTGCTAAAAAAGGATACAGATCATATCTGACTGATACCTGCACTACAGAGTGCTACAGAGCGGGTATATCAAAGGTGGTATGGCTGCTATATAGTACTACATCAAAGATACAGCGGGTACACAGGTGGTATGGGGGTGGTAGGTACTCTGGGGAAGACTAAAATAGGTAAAATGACTATATACAGTATATACCACTACAGACCTGCAGTCTTTTTTCCTGATGGACAAGCGAATAGACAGGATAGACAAGCGAATAGTCAGGATAGTAGAAGGACCTACTATCCTGACTATCCGGGCTAAGCGAGCTATCCGTACTATCCATACCTGGGATAGTATGGATAGCTCGCTAGGTACATGGATAGCTCGCTTGGCAGCATGGATAGCTCGCTTAGCAGCGTGTCCTTTTCCTGATGGATAGCTCGCTAGGTACATGGATAGCTTGCTTGGCAGCATGGATAGCTCGCTTAGCAGCGTGTCCTTTTCCTGATGTACTTGGGCGGGCAAAGACAGTTTGGGTGAGGTGTGCAAGAATCTGGGTGCACCTTCGAAGTTTTCTGATCGGTGTATTGCCTTGCTGAAAGCAAGGCTAAATTTTGGTCACGTTCGTTGTCAAAACCTTGCACGAACAAACAGATGACGTAACGTGTCGAGTTCACCGACATGGGCTGCTCTGCTTAGGGGCATGCATTCCATGACAGCCTGCCATGGCGTCTGAGCTTGCTAATTGCTTCGTGTTTTTTGCCGACGATATCTATGCGCCTGCCCGACTTATCCAAGGACCTTCGCAGGAAACCGTCACCTGCTGCCTATTACAGCCACTGTTGCATTATGGGGGCGACGACGTCGAAAGTGGCTTCCTCTTGCAACCACCGGAGACTCTTTCTATTACAGGGGATCTTGTAAAGGAGGCAGAAGCATGCGAGATTGATGGGATTGCAGCGTTTGTCTGCATCACGCATGATCGCACAGAAGTGCTGGACATGCAACATCTTTTAAAGCTGTACATTGTCACACTCCACCATCCTCGAGTTCGTGACAAGCCTCTGCTGATCAGGGACCGCAACATTGAGCCCATGTGTCACGTGGTGAAGCGGTGCGTCGTCACTGAATTTGCTACAGATGTTCGTTCAAAAGTGACAGAATGTTGGAAAAACATGTATCGGACGGGAAACTGCACGTTTGAGGACATTGCTGTATGGAAAAGGCTCGAGACGGTTCAAGGCAAAAATTATTATGCTACACACTCTGCTACATGGCATCATGTCAGTTGCAGCGTATGGTTAAAACACTTCGAACGTGCTTTATTCTACATTTCACTGATTACATTAGACTCGGGTTTGGTTGATGAGGTGGGCCGTATGTGCCTGCGTAATATTTAGCGCGTGTCTCATTCGCTAGCAACTGTAAGCGTTCATCCTCGTCTGCAAGGTCGGTGGAAGGTAGGCGAGTGAACAGTCTGGGATCGAAATCGCGCAGCAGGCGAATATCTTCGTGACTTTTGCATCTTGATAAAGCAACGTATGCGTTGAACGGACTGAGCGAGAAGTTAGGGGTCTTCCCAATATCAACGATCGCCCGAGAAAGTGTTTGGCCTTGAGATTTGAAGTCGGTGTACGCATACGCCGCTGAGATAGGAAGCTGTCGGCGAGTGGCAGTAATGGTTGGGGCCCGACTAAGGTAGTATTTAGCTTCGACAGGAGCAATTGGCACTTCGTTTTCTTGGAGTCCGTGAAGCGTCTGTTGTTCTTGAGAATCCAGGTGGAGAACAACATACATCGGGGGAAATTGGAGCTTGACAATGCTCACCCCGTCTTCGACGTAAGGAGTGGGGCATGGTTCTTGCATGTCCAGAACTATCCTTTCCAAAGTCCCTCGAGACCCATTGGCGATGTTTGCGGAAGTGGCGATATTGCGAGTAATCATGCATTTCATACCACAGGCGAGTGGGATTGAGTTGGAGAGATCTTTGCTCCTCTCTGACGCTAATGCAGAAATTTGCTCCCGTTCAGAAGAGGTGGGACGTCTTCCCGATATGCTGTCATCCGCAGCAGAGATGAACATGATTTGCCCTGTTTTTTTACAATGCTTCCGGAGCGCAGCTATATTCCACTCCGTGCGAACACTGTTCCGTGGTGTGATCAGCGTCACCTCGTCCCAGGGGGGGCAAGAAAAGTCAGGCACATTACAAGCCTGGTTTGTAAGTACCAAGCGGTTCAAAAACTCCAGATCACTAGAGGTGCATTCGCCATATCGTGCCCTGCAGAGAATTGCATCCCATACTTCATCAACGACACGCATCTGACGATGCAATAGAATGACTGTATGGAATTGTTCGAAAATGTGCCGCCCTAATTGCGAGAGAGATGTTGATGGATGATGATAAAACAATGCTTTTTGCAATTGAGCCACTGGAGGGAATTGGTGAAAATCGCCAATAAGGAGTGTGGCAATACCGCCTAACACCACCGAGGCATCACCTCCAGTCGAACGGCCTCGAAAAATTGACAACACTCGAGAAAGACAGGCAAGTAAATCGGTTGTCAGCAAGCTCATTTCGTCGATGCAAAGCAGAACAACATCCCGAAAGTTATTTTCCCGGCGGAGAGCCATTGATGGTGATGGGTGAGTCGCCCAAGAATCTGAACGAGGGGTTCGACGAGGGGGGAGCCCTGCCCAGGAATGGATTGTCGTCCCTCCAATAAGACATGATGCAACACCTGTTGTTGCTGTTCGAGCAAATTGGTGTAATACTCCTGATTATTTCTTTCAATTGTTGCGAAAGTGAATGCTCGAAAAAACAGACTTGCCAGCTGCCTCCAACTCCTGCGCTAATGCGCGAAGCACTCTAGTCTTGCCTGTCCCACCACTTCCAGCAAGAATCATCAATAGAGGCTCGTCTGGCTTCCGTGGATAAGAATTCATCACATAATTTTTCAAAATAGTAAGCGCCATCATTTGCTCTTCGTTTAGTGTCTCCTCAATGATTTCATTCTCGTTGCTCGTCAGAATGTCATGCCAGACAATGCTTGAAGGCTCAACTTGTGTGCTGTCATATGCAGACACTCGGCCATCATCCAGAGCATCGTCTTCGTCAATGCCTGCACCGTGTGCTTGCTCTTTCTTGGAAATCGCACTCATCCATCCTTCGTACTGTCGCATGTCGAAAAGAGTCCCCACGTGAGCCTGATTATCTGTCGACATCGGTTCAATTTTTTGTGAAAAAATCCCGAATTCTTCTGCAATGTTCATCGCCACTTCTGCATACAACAGCTCTCGTGAATGACGGCGATCTATAATGGGTAGAGGATCAACAACATCGTCTTCTTCTTCAAGATCTTCTTCCTCGAGAACGAAACTTGATGGGGAGTTTCCTGTATTGTCTCGTCCTGGAGCGATATCCTCGATCGTTGTGACCTCCCTCTGCTCTTTAGCTTTGTCTCCGCATTCATAATAGTGTTGAATATTCGCCAGTATCTGTTTTGTTTTTGCAGTTGAGTTCACAAACCACTCGTCGAATATGTCCTCGAATGAACTATGCTCCGGTTTGATATCGGTCAGGTATCGCCAAGGAGTGAATAAAGCGAGTACTGCAGCACAGTACAATGATTTGCAACTAGGATCATCAGAACGGGGGAACCAACGTCCTGCAAAAGTCACCATGGTTTTGTGATTGGGACGTCGCAATATTCGTTGAATTCGGTCGTGCCCTGTGTTAGGCAAGTATGGAAACATCGCACGTCGTCGCCGTTTGGAGATAATGTCGTCATCTGAGTCACTTTGTTTTGAAACCGCCTCGTCGTAAGAATTGACAACGAAATCAAACAGACTCAGCTCCTCAAGTTCTTCGTTGCGATCCATATAGAGACGGAGATCATCTCGCATCCGTAACTTCCCACATGCCATTTCGAGAGTCACTGTTTCAGTCTAATCCAGGAAGAAGAAAAGTCAGCTGTATGCGACAATACGATGAAATGGATGCACACAGGATCGTCACTCCGATTAGTGATGTTGACTGTCTTCCCGTCCCCCGACTGCCTCAGCTCTGGCCATGCTTGACGTAAGAGATATATCACCGAAGCACAATGGATAGACTCGAAATGATGAGAAATAAACCGGTCTCCCCAACCCATAAGATAACTGACAACCTCTGGAGCGCTCAACTCTTGTTCACGTGAAAGAGAATTAGCACATCGTTGTAAGAGTCTCTTGTTCGCATCCCGTGAGCCCTCGGCGAGTGAGTTTGATGGAAACGAATACGCTTTCGCAAGCAATGCTGATATGTTCGACGAATGTTGCTGATTTTTAGCAACATATGAAGTAATATAGAAACTGATATGCTTTGTACCGTCGCCATTTGTGAGCAATTTCACATCATGGTTGGCACGGAGACAAAGGGATAATGTTGGATTCCAATAATTCATGAATGCTGCACCAACCAATATTAATCAGTGTGAGAGGCCCAAAAAAATTGGGACTTTAACTCACGGAGAGTACGATGAGAGTCCCATTTTCCTTCCGAGTCTACCCATGCTGCATCATTGGTCGGAAATGGGGCCCGACGTTTACACACTGTCTGCCCTTGCACTGTTTTACGACAAGCAGGACTGCACTTGTGCATTTGCACGGCCCGCACAATACTTTGCAGTTGTGCATCCGTCGAACGCCCGTCACTATCACCACGAGGATCAACAGTCCTTGAATAAGAGACATTCCGTACTTTTGGCGGGCGTGCCATCGCTTCCGCTGTCAAAGAAGGATGGTGTGCTCGGATGTTCGTCGCAATATAATGAGCGACTTTTCTTCGAAATGACTCGGTTTGCAATGCCTCCTTCATCTGCGACGCAGACGGTGCTCCAGACAACCACAAAAGCATGTGCAAATGCAGCGTGCCGCGACCTTGCGCTTCTACCGTTCCGATAAAGCCTTCAATGGACCCAAAAATGCCTGTTCTTCTTTCCAGAATGCTGTTTTGCCCGTAAACTCGTAATCCGAAAAGTTCGTTGATTATCAGCTCGATTGTAAAATGAAAATATTTGGCAGCACCATACGGATCTTCAGAGATGTGGAAAACCCGCATATCAGCATTCGGGCCGCTGTCGGAGCAAAAATGATCCAAATCTATATCAGTCCCTGTGAAGACTTGAGCGATAGGATCGTGAATGTCGGATGGATTGATAGTGATCCATAACGAGGGTGGAGATTTCAAGATGGTCATTCCCCAGATAAGTGACCTAATACCTGTGCATCGAAGGTTACGAAAACCAAGAGAGATTGTCCTGATCACACCTTTCCGAGACTCATCCGTCCCCATAACTTTCGAACGTATCGTCGTAAGGTGTCGTTTCAGAGAAGCCACAGAGCTGTTTGAAACAGGCAACCTTCGTTGCTCTTCCTGACTTGACTGTAAAAGGTCTTGAACACTGATCCTGCTGATCGCGGCTTCGTGCCGCTGAAAATCTTCCCGTTTCATCTGCAGACATGCCTTCGCACATACTTCACGTTTTTGAAGCACGTTGAACACCTGAAAGATGAATCTCACGTCCCGTCGAAAGCGACGATCATGATAACGGAGTGCCCATCGGACGTGATTGGAATACGAAACTTTCTGCTCCCGGTCAACTTCAAACCCCCCCGTGCCATAAGGAAAAAGGCAAGGAAATGCTCCCAACAGATGGTTCGGGTCCTCTGTTTCTCCTCTCCAATTTTGCCCTTGCTCATCAACGCGAGGATATTCGTTTACAAAGCCTCCTCCATGCCGCACATAATAAGTCTCTGAGCCTTTCCGTGTCGTATTCTCTATTGCATGAGATAATAGATTGCTGTCAGTGACGTCTGACGTCCCCGGATCCATCACCCCAAATGACTGCAATGGAATGACACATGGTTCTATCGAAAGGTGAGGCTTGTTTGCTAATCTTCTAGTACCTAGAACTCTGACCTTCATTCACCTCGCCGTTTCTGTCTTCGTCGTCCCTATGTCCGTCATCCACACCTGTTCCGTCATACATCACAATGTCTTCTATGCAAACATCTCAGCTCCTCAACAGAGTCATTCCTCTAAACAGACGCACCACCGAACTCGGATTCGTCAACGCCCATTCCCTCCTGACCCGCATGCTCCGTTTGGAGCACACTCAGATCACTCGTCTCCCGAACAACTGATGTCAATTCATCTGGAACTGCATTCTCGGGAAGCAAAGAGAGGTTGACATCGGAGATCTCAACGTGAGCATACAAAGGATTATTGGCCTTCAAGAAAACCAGAGCATCCCGGACGCGTTGCCTATTCACCACGAAAGCCGCTGGTAATCGCTTTTCGGGTACGTGCTTCATCCCTACAAACGTGATCCCTATAGTAGCTGGCAGAACATTGCAGGGGTGAGGTAATAAGTTTCCTTGGATCATTGAAGCAACATCTTGTGTATTCAAGCGATACGAGCAAACATTGCCGCGCAAAGCTGAGTTAAACGAGATGCCACTAGAAGATGGCGTGGACAGTGAACGAGGGAATAACTTGACAACATACGCGGCTGCGAAATAGCGAGAAATCAAGATTTTCTCCGGAAGAGTTAACAATTCCAGTTCGAGCGGCAAGGGTCCGATCCACATATTGTTCGCCAGCGCGCCTGCTGGCGTAATCCCTGCTCGGACGGCTGCAATACAATCATGACAAAGAAATCCGAGATGCCGGCCGTTACGTTCTTCAATGCCTCCGTTCTCTAAAAGCATTCCATGCAGCAATTGATGCTGATCGTGTGGATGTGTCGGAAACAGTGCTGACTTGTTATCGATCTCGTCCAGGTCTTGAAAAATACATTCGCTGCGGAAAAACTCGCCGCTACAAGCAACGCAAATGACTTGTCGCAGAGACGTATTGCTTGTCCGATCGATAAAACTTGCTGTTGCACCTCGTCGGACGTCTTCGTCAACAACCTCCAGAAACCTTGCTGAACAGTCTTCTTCAAGCTCCTCGGACGCAAGTTGACAACGCCGAATGTCTGCTCGACGCTCATCATCCCGACGTCTTTTCTTGTCGTAGTATCCACTGAGTACCGCTTGCTGATACAAGGGATTTCTTCGCACAACTTCATCCAGCGAAGACCGATTACGCTTCTCTTGCCGAGACAAACGATCGATCCCAATGGCTGCAATGATTTCGCCGTTCGTCAGCACATCCAGTGCGTCACGATAATGCATGATGAGTGCCACAGCCACTCTCCTCCTTGACCTACGCTAACCTGTAGGCCATAGACGGCACAACAATGCAAACTACATGCAAACATCAAACAGAAGACGTCACCCCCCTATCAACACTTCCGCTTGCACCATGACTACCTATTCACCGTCTTACCCTGCCCAACTCAAAAGCCTCGCTACTTACGCTCCCTCACCCAATCTGATCAACAATGTTCACTGGGCGCCTGCAGAGGGTGGCCATGAACTAGTCTCTAATACGAACAACGAAATTGCAACCCTCGTCGCCATCGTCAAACCGTACACGTTCAAGCTCAACTGTACGCCTAACGGCAACTTTTTAAAGGCAGACGGTCCCGGGTCATTCGAAAAGGCAAAGTATCAATTCTATGCAGGCCCGGCCCCCGACGCTCAGTTCAAAGCCGATTTCATGCCCCTTTATTCCAACTTGACACGCCTGCAAACTGCTATTGGCGTCACGCAAGACCATCGCGATCTCCTGTATTCTGACGCCTCGGGTAAAATGATCCGTTTCGCCAGCCCCGTATTTGAACAACGAGTAAATATCTTCTTTCTCCAATGCACATTATCGGATCCTCATTGCTTCTCAGACCGTGCCAGTCTCCGAAACATCTGTTGTCTACTACGAAGACTTGTCGAACCCCTCCGCAGAACCTGTTTCGGAGGGAGTCGACGAACTAACGAAGCACTGGCCTGTCGGCCAAGACTTCCGTCGTGCTCTGGATGCCGTCAAACTGACGCACAGAGCTCTTCCCATCCCTCTCTTCGACGAAAACAACACCAAAATAGCTCCCATCCACGCCAACGACCGTATTCGTAACGCGACACTCGAAGTGCTATTCACGCTCCATCACACATTCCTGCCGAAACAAAAGCCACCCCGAGACACGTTCCGGGCACATATCAGACAACTCACCATTCTGCGCAGAGGACCAGCTCATCTCGCCGGTAGTTCCTCCGCTAACCTATCACAACCCATTTCCGCAATCACCTCTCTCGCGACCCAGTCAAAACGATCGTTCAGTCCCACTCCGAGTCATCCAGAAGCTGGTCCTTCACAAAAACGCATTCGCCGAGACATCGATGAACTCGGAGCAGTCACGGAAACTCGAAGAGAAATCCGTGACGAAGTTGCCGACGAAGAAGGACATCCGAGGAAAGGAATAGGCAAAGATAAAGGTAAACAAAGAAAGCTCGCCTCCCCTACCAGATCCGAGACTGATTCTGATCACGCCACATAAAAGAAAAAAAAAGGCGCCCGCACTTTCTGACACGGCTTGTAGCTCATTCTCTCCATTCCACACACGATGCCTTACTGCTCTACTTGTGCTAATTCACGTCTTACCTCCATGTACACGTTTTTCTCTCTCGATAGTTACTGCCTCTTTTACTCTCTATAACATGTTCCACTTCATACACGTGTACACGCAGTGTCTTCTCGCCACTCAGCTATATTACTCCACTCTGCTTTCAGCAAGGCAACTGTCGGCAAAGCCGACCCTAGTTACTAATCTGTTTACACCTCACCGGACACCTGAAATTAGGATACAATCAAAAGACCTACTTTCATGACCAATCTGCCTCACCCCTCGACGCTTAACAATCTACCCCTAGTGCCACGACATCATGGACCCCCTCAAGTTATTCTGTTGGGTCTACGGTACAAATACTAGACGGATATTCCATATCAATGTTTCCCCGGTGGACACTGTCTCAGACCTCAGAGACGTCATCAAGAACAAGAAGTCAGATACCTTTAGCCATATTCCCGCATCAGGCCTTGTCCTTTTTTCGATCCCTTCTCCTGACGATGAGTCACTCGAAGCAACT
>JBBPTV010000447.1:336-21954 GCA_038094275.1 Tubosaeta brunneosetosa | reverse complement strand
AGTACTATTTATAACTCCACCAAAGATAAGCGAAATTCCCACATGTTTTAGTGCTATGCTCCACATACCACATTAGGGGCAAACATGGAAAGGGTTTTTGGAGTCACTGTAAGTAGTGTTCATATGTATATTAGAAGACAAGAGGGAATACCTGAACTGCACAGAGGACATGAAGTAAGAGGATGAAACAAAAAGGAAAGAAAATTATAACAGTATCCCCTTCATTGATTTGAGCTCCTGGCTCAAGCAATCTCCTTGATAATATGCTCCTCATCAGGCTTGATGAGAGGGGTGGCAATAGCCACATACCAATAATTATCAGCAATGTGTCCAATCTCAGTGCAAAGAGTACATGTTTGAGAGGGACAATACCATTCTGTATGACCCCAATGATGACAAAAGGCATAGTGGGATGTGAGGCATCATAGACATATGTAGTCTAGACAGTGGATGAAATAGTGACCATAATAACAACACCAAAAGTAATGAGTGCTAGGGGAGGGGTTATGATATACCATCCAGGCATCCAGAAGTTGGGTGGGAGAGTCCAGAATATGATGGCCATCAGTGAGATATGTGTAGTAAAAACATATGTGGGCATGGGCCTCAATATCAACAGCAAACTGGGAAGCATCAGATCTGTTTATGTTGTCAGTGATTTGGATGTCAGTCTAAGGAAGAACACTGGCTTATGGAGGGGATGACAGAATATCAGAAAAAAGGGCAGCTTTGAGATATTCCTCAGGATACTCAGTGAGAGACCCTAGAGGAGAAGAGGACAGAGGCTTAACTAGGGTGAGGCTGGTTGACATAGAAGGAGATGCAGGAGGAGGGATAGAAAGAGGGCTGTTTGGGACAGAGGCAGAAGTAATAGTAGTAAAGTAAACCATCTGATCATGTTTTAAAAGGGAGTTAAAGATTAGCAAAAGATGAAGCAAGGTGGGATGTCAGCAACTAGCTCAGAGAAACAGTTAAGGTAAAGTAAGTGAAGGACAGTGTCAGATAACTGGACAATCACAATGCATAAGAGGATAGCATAAAGTGAAGAGTCTGGACATATATGATCTGACAATAAAGTTCCACAAGTTTCTGGACAGTTTCACTGCCAGTGAAGAGTTCATGGGTCTTGAACTATATGGAACAGGTTGGGATCTGTGAGTATCCTCTGAAGAGCAAGAGAGTGGCATAAAAATGAAGCAAGACTGCTTGCATAGGTGATGTTATATTTGGTGATTTTGTACTCATATTGTTCATTGATGGCTTACTGCTTCTCATTTCACTTTCTAGTTGTCACTATTTGATTCCCCATCTTTATTATGCCCATACTCAACTTTCCCCAGCTCATTCTGACTTGTTCATTGCTCTGTGCAGTTGCAGAGCTTCTACCTTATGCTTATTCAGCATTGTGGCTGATCTGTTTACCAGTATTTACATGAAGCACACACAGAGCCTGTTGTCCATTGTGATTTCCTCCTTGGTTACTCACTGTGGACATCAGTCCTAGCTCTGAGAAGCCCCTTGGGTCAACCCAACAAGTGGCTAGTCCACTTCCTCAATCCTCAGCTCTTAACAGGTAAAATAGAGAAGAGTACTCCAAAAAGCAAGAAGCATTCAAGGAGGTTGATATAGACATATGGGAGAACAGATTCAAGCATGTAATGGTGAACAAGTTTGTTTAGAAGAAGAATAATCATATGATCAGTAAAGTGAAAGGAATAGGATGAGAAGAAGTAAAATGGCAGTGAAAGCAAGACACAATTGAAGGGTGAAGAAGAACAGATATAGTACAGTAAAGGGAAAGAACATGCAATGACTTGACTGCTAAGGAGGACACTCATGAAGAGGTACAACACTACTCAGAGGAGTCCATTGTTACTTCAAGGAGCATGAATGTTTATAAGTGGAAAGGATCCTGAGAGCATGTCAGAGGTTTTCTTCTGGTTTCCATTTTCATATGCTGTTCAACACCTGTTAACTCCAGTCAACTCCAGACCAGCTCTAGTGTGATCCCATCAGATACACATCATCTGACTTTCAGACCACATGACACTACCTTATTTCGTATAAATTAGCTTATGTAACCAAACTGTGCACCACTCCAGCTACCTATATACCTGGTGCACAGCTCCAGTACTTGTTTATCTGGTTCTCCATCTTACTTATTACTTTAGTAATCAAATGTTCTTGATTATCAATCTGTAGTAATTCCTATGTATCTCTGTAGTATAAATATTCTGTAGTGTACTTTATTGTACTTTAGTTAGAATATCACCTAGAACACCTCCTAACTTCTGAACTCCACTCCAAAAGGGTTCTGAATCTATCCAAGGGTGTAACACATAAGTCCTGCACCAAGACCCTCCACGATTCTGCAACTAGTTCTGACACCCATGTGGCTTTGGACTGCAAATAACCCTTCCATGTGGTCAGGTACTGATAGTTGCCAGAGCAGCCTTATGGGATGGGATAGCCTCCACTTTGATCTCATCATCATCATCATCTATTACTTCCAGTGGTGGTTTAGAAAAGGAAGGTCCATGTGCTTTGGTCTGTTTGAATGGTGATAAGAGGGAAGCATGAAAGATATTGTGGATCTTCTAGAAGGGAGGTAGTCTGAGATGATAAACAAGGAGAGAGATGACTTGAGAGATTTCAAACGGTCTACAGCATTTGGGGGTGGGTGGAGTGACAAGTTATTGCTAAATGGGCTGAGTTATGTGCTGTGAGAGCTTCCTTTTGTGCCTTGGACAGAGTGATCAATCTGTCAGACAAGGTGGGAATGAAGGTTTTACCCAGAGCTGGGAAAGATTGGGGTTTATATCCAAGAAGAAGGGAAAATGGAGATGACTTGGTGGAGCTATGAGGGATGGAGTTGTGGTGGAACTTAGTGGTGGTGAGGAATTCAGACCAGGTGTGGGGATTGTTTGCACAGAAGATATGGAGGTATGTTTCAAGCTCTTGATTGGTTTGTTTGGTTTGGCCATTGGTTGGGAGAGAGTTGAATATGATACTGAAGAAGGTAGGCTAGTTCCAAGGCAAACACAGAGGCAAATCATGGACCTTGATCTGATATGAGAGAATAATAGAGGCCAAAGCATTTGAACACATTGTCATAGAATAATTTTGTGACTCCTGCAACATCAATAGATTTGTTGCAAGGGATGAAATTTACCCCCTTAGTAAGGCCATGGTTGACCATGACCATAAAAGAACCAAACTCAGATGAAAAAGGGAGATCCATAATGAGAATTAACCAAGATTTGATGGAAGGGGGGTGAAGATGAGGATGAGATGGGAGAAAGGGGAACAGTAGTAGGATGGGTGTTGACCTTGGATTGTTGGCAAACTCCACAGCCAGTGACAAAGTTTTTGGTGAAAGTGCTGAGACCAGACCACCAGAAATCATGTTCTAGGAGAACTTTTGTGTGGAATTGACCAGCATGGCCCTTGGTAGGAGAGGAGTGAAGAAAGTGTAGAAGCATAGACTGTGATGAGAGTGGAACATACATATGACCTTGATAGAAGAGGTATCCATCATCAAAGGACAAATCCTGGAGTGACAAGCAAGGAAATAGGGGTGTTGCCACCTCCATGGCTTTGAGAGCTCAAAGGACAAGCAGATCCAAGGATGACAAGGATTGAATGTAGTCAAACAGCTTGCCATCAAGGGCATTAATGATGACTGGGTCAGGGAGAATGGCTGCATCTATGTTGTCACATGATGTGTCCATTGAGTCCTTACAAGAGTGAGCATCTGCTGGGCCTATTTTGGTACCAGGAGTAACTTTCCAGACAAGATCAAAATTGAGAAGGAAAAGGGACCAGCATGCTTGTTATTGAGAGAGTTTGCAAGGGTCTTTGATGAAGGAGAGGCTCTTGTGGTCAGTGATAACTGTGACCAAATGGGGGGTGTCAAAAGAGGTACCACAGCATCTTTTCTAGCTAGCTAAGTGCAAACTAAGACTAAGGATGAAGGACAATGATAAGAGAGCACACAGGACCTGAGAGTTGCTCAAGGACAAAGAATGGGTACATAGGAATACATAGATTCAGAGTAAGAAATAAGAGTACAAGGTGATCAGTATGTAAGTGTTCCAATCATGAGAAGATGGAATGCTAAAGAATATTATGGAATAAAAGGATAAACACTGCCATAGTGAGAGAGATGGCTGTGGAGGTAATCATCCAATAACATGAGAGGAATCAAGAAAGGAAATTGAGGCTTACTCATAACATCCCAATGACAAGTAAGTAGTGTTTGTATTTATATTAGAAAGTAAGAGGGAATACCTGAACTGCACAGAGGACATGAAATAAGTGGATGGAACAAAAAGGAAAGAAATTTGTAACAGGCTGACCAACTCTCTTTGAGTCAACTATACTGATCCAGTGGATAATATAACAAACAAGGATGTGGATTACTCCTTTCTGTTTGATCCTAGGAATGCCTGCTTCAAAGATCACACATTTCTAATGAGAGTCATAGTGGAAGGGAGTTATGAGGCCTTTGCCAAGTTTCTATTATGACAAGAAGGAGAGCTGACCTGAAATTAGGCTGCATTACATGGCTGGTTGCAAGACTATGCAGAGCTACAGTTTTGTTCTTGGTATGTGCAGAGACACTCAGTGGCATACCTAGCAGGGGTACAGAGCTGACTGCCATGACCTATTGTAACATTTCTACAAGGACCACATGCAACCTTTTGGTGTTTGGACACCATCTCACACTCCTCTGCCAATACTCCAAGACTAGTGCACTAACAGGCCAAGACAAGCTCATACCATATGGCCTGGATGCAATCACTAGCGATATTCTAATTCAAGATCTGGCAGTGGTGTGTCCCTTTGCACAACTGGCTACCCAGATATGCTTTCAAAAAGACACACTCTACAAGGACTTTATTTTTGTCAACTTTGACAAAAAGTTTACCTTGAACAACCTTTCTACAGTCATGGCCAAGTACAGTCTATCTTATGTTTAGTTGGGATTGACCATCAATCCTTGCCAACACATCCAGACTACATGGAAACACAAGTTCAGATGGATTGTGGAGGACATTGTGGAGTTGGACCAAGAAGACAATGTGGAGGCACTACAGGCAGGACATACTTGGGAAACAGAAATTGTGTCTATGGTCTCAGCACATACACTCTGGCAGGCATTGCAGAGGACATCCTTCCCCTATTTCTTCATGCTAGCACAACATGGCAGGAACACTGTTGGGTGGTGCCTGAAGGACTTCTTCTTCTCTACTTTTAGGCCAGAGACTTTGTCCAGCATGAACTCAAGACTTAAAATTCCATCACCACCACCACCACCATCAGCTTTGCTGTAAAGCAGGCCAACAATGTCAGTAGCAACAATCTAATGATAGATGAAATCATCAACAAGGTCATAGAACATCTTACACCTGTTACACTAAGTGTACCACAAAGGAATGTTCAACTTAACATTGGAGAGGTGGAGACTCACAAAGAGGTACCACAGTGTCTCTTCTGGATAGCTAAGTGTGAACCAAAGGTTAAGGATGAGAGACAATGATAAGGGAGCACACAGGTCTTGAGAATTGCTTAGGGACAAAGAATTGGTATACAGGAATGCATAGATTTAGAGTGGGGAAACTATGAGTACATGGTGATTTGTATATAAACTATTCTATCCTAAGAAGATAGAATGTGAAGGAACACAATGAAATAAGGGGGAAACTAAGCCGTCATGAGAGAGGCAGCTGCAGAGGTTATTGTCCAATAACATCAAAAGGAACAAGAAAGAAAGATGAGACTCACTTGTGACATCACAATGATAAACAGGTAATGTTTGTAAGTGTAACAAAACATAGGGGGGAGAACAGCGATGGGGCAGAAGATATACAGTATAGTAAGAGAATGGAATGAAAGAGAAAGAAAATTGTAACAACACCCATGCTTACATCTCTTGTGCAGTAGGTCACTCCTACTGCCAGTACTGTTCTATAGCCATCTGAAAAACAAGATGGCAAGCAAAGACAGATGGCAGAGGAGATCTCCAGAAAAAAAATCTAATACATGAAGAAATGGTAGATGTTTATGAAGACAAGGAGGCAATTATGCAGACAGCTATTGCTGCCTCCATGAAATCTGCCCATCATATCACAGGTCAAACTCTTTTTTTTCCACATTCCTTTGATATTAACACTAATTAATTTTTTCACAGAAAAGTTAGCAGAAAATAGTAAAAGTATTATTTCAGTCTATTAAAACAATGGCATATCTGGCTGCCCAGATATGCTCACAGGTTAAACTCCTTTTTTATATTTCTTTGATATCAATACTAATTAATTTTTTCACAGAAAATTCAAGAGAAAATAGTAAAGGCATCATTTTAGTCTATCAAAACAATGGCACATCCAGCCACACAGATGTGCTCACAGGTCAAACACCTTTTTCACATTTCTTTAATATTGATACTAATTAATTTCTTTCACAGCAAACTCAGGAGAAAACAGTAAATGCATCATTTCAGTGTGTTGAGATAACAGCACATCTGACCACCCATATATGCTCACAGGTCAAACCCCTTTTTTTTAATTTCAATGCTTATATTGGTTTATTTACAGAATAGTTGAGAGAAAACAGTAAAAGCATCATTCCAGTCTGTCAAAATGAAAGCACATTTGGCCACTCAGACATGCCCATATTGAAAACTCCAGTCATTGGTCAACAGCTGGAGGACACATTACAACAGATGAAGAGGTTGCTTTGAAATGACAATTTAGAGTGGAAGTTATCACAACAAAGAGACAGCATACAAGCAGGCCTAGATCACACAACAAATGTGATATCCATTCTACCTACAGGTGGAGGAAAATCCATGCTTGCTATCATACCCACTTTGCTTGAATCCAACATGGCAACCATCTGGGTGCTCCATCTCAACTCTCTCACCACAGACTATGAGTGTAGACTCAATGGCATGAATGTGTCTTATTAGATCTATTCTCCAGGCACCAACCTCAATATGCAAGACAACCTGGTACTGGTCTTTGCAGACAGATCACAAACAGATCATTGGAATACTGCCTTGGCTACACTAGCACATCACAAGCCCATTGCATACATAGTGGTGGACAAGGCCTACATTCCTCTAACTGCCAAGAGTTATTACAAGTCTCCACAGAACTTTTATGATGTGTATTCAGAACCTGTCTACCTGGTCCTGCTTAGCACCACCCTTCCACCTTCCTTCATGCCTGCAGTCCACACAACCTACCAACTTTCATCAAATGTGCAGATCTACAGACTAGACACCAACTGTCCAGAGCTCCAGTTTTTCTTGGAAAAAGTCCCCAAGGAAAAGGACCTCATCACATACACCATACAGACTGTGTATGACAAGCAAAGAAGGTGGCAAGACCATGACAGGGGGGTTGTGTTTGTGACTTCAATAGACAAATGCATGGAGTGTTCTGAGCAGGCTGGCTGGCACTGTTATGTAGGAGACAAAGAGACCATAAACAATGAAGAATGCAGGTCCATGTATGCTGCCTGGATAGCAGGCAAGGGCAGCATAGTGATGGTTGCCACCTCTACCTTGAGCTCTGGCAATAACTATCCACACATATAGATGGTTCTACACATGGACAAACCTTATGAGATGCTAGACTACATTCAAGGTCAGGGCAGGGCAGGCAGAGACCTTATTCCAGCTGAATGCCATACACTAGTGCCTGAGAAGCAATGGAGAACAAGCTCCAAAAGAATGTTCTGAATGAGGACAATGAACAGGTGATCCTAGATGATCTTTATCTCTATGGCATCACCTCCTAGGTGGACAGGGTTGGGGTCAGCTGTTCAGAGGACATTGGGAATCAACTTTGTTCTGTATGCATTCTAGATCCAAAGCATCACCTACAAGACATTCAAATTGCCAGAATGCCTTTGTCATGGCATCAAAGCAAAGCTGTTGTTATCCCCTTCATGGCCTCCACTCCTAGCATTGTCTCAAAAAGGAACATAACAACAACTCTAGCCAAGGTCACCACCTCTTGCTCTATTCCCACCTCTGCCAGTATTACCACCACATTTGTGGAGGTAGCATGTCAGACCAAACTCCTCAAGGCTTATAGACAACAGAGTGGATTGGAAGAAGCAGAGCAATTGGAGAGAGCATTGTGTTCATTACAGGATCACTGTTGCATCTGTCTCTTTCACAAAAGTGGAGACAGTTTGAATGACTCTCACACACTCTTTAATTGTGCCACATTGGCAGGATGACTGAACTATAGCTGGAGTGATTACAAGAACAGGAGGAAACTGCTTCATTTTGGCAAACACCACTCCAAAGTCTGCTTCATTTGCCATGTGCCACATTTCACAGACAGCCTGCATCCCACATTCATCAATATGAATAAAGAAGAGGGAGTCATGTGTCACTTTGCAGACATCCTGGCATCCATGATGTTTGCCATCCATTATGATCAGACACTGAGATTGCAGGCAGAGTCCTACTTTGAAACAGACTTGGGAACCAACACAACACAGTTTGCAAACTGGCTCATGGACATGCCAAGAGAAAATAGACATAGTAATCTGATTGATCTATTCTTGTGATATATGCAAATACATAGATCACATTTGTGCACATAGCAGCTTTGTTTGTTTACCACAAATTGCCAATAGTCATGCACAATTGTCACCTGGACATATGTGTGACATATCTATGTAGCCATGAAAACCACTTATGTTGTCACTAATGGTGAGGCATACATGCATGACCAGATGTGCTCACAAAGCAACAATGGACTTTGAGAACATGCAGCATGATTACATAATCAGATTATAATATATGAGTAATCAATTCATTGTGGCTATACTTTTACATCTTTTGAATCTGAACCATAACCTTCCCTATGTGGAATTGAAACAAACAAAGTCAAATAAACCATTATGGAAACAGTCAGCACAGCCTCAGCTGTCAAAGATGTTGGTCCCTATTTTTGCTAGTGGCACATTTGCCTGGCCATTTGCACCATCATGCTAATGTGCTGATTATTAGATTATGTGCATATTGTTAAAGGCAAGTGATGTTTGTGCAGTTTGTTATGATATTGTTGATGCCAATGGTCCATTATCAGGATCCAAACTCATAGAAAACAGTCAGTTGCTATTTCTGCAGGTGGCACATTTGCCTGACCATCTGTGCTATCATACTAACAGTTGATTGACAGGCCACAGATACATCCACCCAGGCAAGCTGTGTCCACACAGCATATACTGACATTATTGATGCTAACCATCCATCATCAGACCTGGATTTGCAGACAATGGTCAGTTGTGATTTCTACTGGCAGCACATCTGCCCAACCATTTGTGCCAATACTTGCTGACATGCAAATTGATAGACAACAGACACATCCACACAGGCAAGCTGTGTCCACATGGTATACTGTGACATTCTTGGTGCTAATCATTCATCATCAGGACTCAGAATTTCAGACAGTGGTTAGTTATGATTTCTATGGGCAGCACATCTGCCTGACTAGCTGTGCTACTTTGCTGACATGCAAATTGATAGGCAACAGCCACATCCACCCAGGCAAGCCATCCACACAGTGTATGCTGACATTCTTTGTGCTAACTGTTGGTCATCAGAACTCAGAACCACAAACATTGGTCAGTTGTGATTTTTATAGACAGCATGTCAGCCCCATCATTTGTGCCACTATGCTAACATGCCACAATTGATAGGCTATAGATGTATCTACCAGGCAAGCTATATCCATACAGTGTATACAAACATTCTTGGTGCTAATTGTCTGTCATCAGAACTCAGAACCACAAACAACAGTCAGTTGCAATTTTGTATGGGCAGCATACCTGCCCAACCATTTGTACCACTATGCTGATATGTCAATAGCCTGCCCATATGGATAGTGATGAGATGGATGCTGAGCAGGTAACTTGACATGTCACCACTCTGTTTTGAGCAGTCATTTACTCCACATTTCTGTCATACCAGAAAACACTAGAGACAACTACTAAGCAGACATTCAAATGACCCATGGGATAAGAACAATGCTGGGGAAGAGAACAAGGATGATGACTGTCAGGACAGTAATGAATACCATGACAACAACAATGAAGAATGTGACAAAAATGGTGAGGAAAGTGATGACAGTGATGGGAAGATAAACAGGAACCTGTTGATGAAGATACAGTGAGCTAAGGTGATTGAATCTATTGGGGACAATTTATATGCATTTCATTTACAATACCATCTCATGCACAAACAGGCAAAGCCAAAGCCAAAGCCAAGCAGCAACATATAAGCATGACAGCATAATTGGCTGACCAGTTGTGCCACATACTAACACCCACCATTAAACAGATCAGGCAAATCAAAATCAAGGAAGTCAAACTGACTGCAGTGCAAGATATGTGCAATGAAATCCATGGTGTCATCAACCAAGCCACACTCAGATATACTTTAGTCTATGTCATGAATGACAACAGCATGGGCTTGGGCCCATCAATGAAATGAAGAGAGTTCAATCTTTGTGACATCAACACATGCTTTATGTCTGCATTCATTTCTGACATCCATTAGCACAGACTTTTAAACCACTACATTCAACATGCAATTGATCTAGGTGTAGGCAAAAAAAGGGCTTGGCACCAGATAGGATGAAGTCATACCTTGAGGCTGCCAGGTCTGCAGACACCACCTTCATGAACATGGCACATGGTTAGCACACATACTAGACCTAGATAAGCATCATAATGATCTAGAGGCATAACTGGTTGCCCAGTTATGCCATGCTTTCTGTGATATGCTTGCATACTCAAGAGAGAGTTCAACCTGACACTGGAAGGGCAGATGCTCATGAAGAGGTACCATAGTGTCCTTCCAAGCTAGCCAAGTTTGAATAATCAAGGAAAGAGAGAGTGGGTTGCTTGGGTTTTGAGGATTCCTTAAGAACTTAGAATGAATATGTGACAAAACATAGATTCATAGTGAGAGATACTAGTACAAGGGTGACAAGTATATATGCTATTCTATTGTGAGAGAATAGAATGTCATAGAACTCTATGGAATGAGGGGAAACTAAGCTGTTGTGAGAGAAATGGCTGTGGAGTATATCATTCTGTAGAGAAGGGTCAACATAAGAAGAAAAGACAAGTATGAGGAATACTAAGTATAAGCAGATAGTGTTCATAGTAAATATAGAAAGCCAGAGGAATACCTGCAGAGGCTGGCTTGAGAAGACAAAGAAGAACAAGATTGTAGAAAAGGAGAAAAATCATAACACTACCCCTGTCATAAAGTTGAATCCCTGGTTTAATTGTCCTCCTCATAGAAATCAGCAACCTCATCAGCAAAGAGTCCAGAGGTGTCAGTTGAATATGGACAGTCATCAGTGACGCATCCCTTTCCATTGCAAAGAGCACATAGCCAGCTTTGACAGACAAGTTCTCCATGACCCAAATGTGACAGAACATTAGGAAACCTACATTTCTGCTATTGTGTCTAAATTGGGCTAAGTGTCTAAATTTAGGTGATTTAGACAAGAATAGCAGGTTAGGCTGGTTAGGCTGTTCAGATTCTCAACTGTGCATTCTATCTTTGCTATTAGGTTATCTGTATAATCTTTTATACAGCTAAACATCTAAACAGTCTAATTTTAGACAAACTTAGACATTTAGATAGTTCACTGGATTGTATAGTTAGTTCATGTCATTAGATTAACTATTTTAGACATTTCTATAGGTAGAAAATATTATCATTAGAATCCTAGATACTCTTAGATGAAATGCTTGTTTGCTATGTAGTATGTTTAGTGCATTAGATATACTTAGAATAGTAGTTATATAAATGATTAGTAATTATAGATTTCAAGCCATCTAGTAAACATGTCATAATCTTATGTTAGACTTATAGCTGATATTAGATAATCAACAGGTTAGACATGTAGATTTATTATATATTTTTCTTGTTTATATAAAAAGCCTACTAGATCTTTTGATTTTTATGTACTTGGATTAAAAGGGTAGTGAGTATAAGCATATTAGATATAGAGTGATCAAATAGATTAGATCTCAGAGTCAATTGGAAATATAAACTGTTCTAATTTTAAAACATTTATGTTATTAAATCAGATAGTGAATTTGGATAATATTAGAATGTTAGCTATGTGTGCTATAAATATGTAGGATAATTAGATATTATGAGTCTCTTAGGCATTTATAAAAAAAAAGAAATTAAATGCTACTAGTTTATTAGTTTTCAGATTATTAATACATTTGAATAGTTATATAGGGCACTTCTTCATTTAGCAATATTTAGACAAATATTAATAATACAATTAGTGGTTATAGATTTTAAATCATATAGCTATACTAAAAGGATAATTGATTAGACCCTCATGTTATATTAGATATTAAATCATTCAGAATCTATGTCTATTGGATATTTTGAACTCTTTTGATGAAAAGACTACTAGTAGCTTAAATTGTGAATGCCAAAGTATGAGAGCAATTAAGTGATGGTGTATTAGATATATAAATAGCAAGTAGATCACTCCCTTAAATCAATTAGTCTATTTGCTACACTTAGAGTTCTAGTAAATGGTCAGGGCTTCTATAACATCTGTAGTCAATTGTCCAATGCAGCACATCAAGTTGACAATTTGCTGATATGCTACAACAAAGAATCTACTACATCTGCAAGATCCAGAGTTGCTGTGCAGGAGTGTACAGCATTTTACAATGTCACAGACAGGTCCCCAGTGCTGTGACAGCACTGTCTGTACAGAGCACTGGTGGCTGTACAAGATGTGAATGCTGGCCACTAGACCACTATAGACCACTGAATGATTCTGTACAACACTCATAGGATTGTAGTATTTTTCTCTCTTCCCCTCAAATTTTAGATAGTTCAAATAAATTATTATCTACAGTACATGTACTACATATCATCCACTGTCACCCTCACCCTCCAGTTCCCTCACTCACATCACTGGTGATGTGATGGTGGGTGCCATATACCCTAGGTCATGGTACCAGGTGGTGCACATACCCTTGTGCCCCCACACATTGTCCTAGTGGATGGCAGGTGTGCCATTGCACAGCTACACACTCCCCATCATTCTATGGGTGGTGGGCTTTCCACACACAGTTGCACCCCTCCACTGTCATAATGGTGGAGTGGTGGTGATGTATGCAGTTGTACTGCCTGGTGGGCAGTGCACATGGTGTGCATGCCATCATGCTCCCCACAGATTGTCCTGGTGGCAGGTGCACCATTGTATAGCAATGCCCTCTTTGTGGTCCTGTGGGGAGTAGGTGTGCCATTGTGCTGCCCCCACCTTCCTTGTCATCTGGTGTGTGGTGTTTGTGATGCATGTGCTATCCTGATGGATAGTGGATGCACTGTTGTACTACCCTGCCCTTTTCATCATCCTAGGGGTGGTGTGCTATGCAAGATTGTGCCCCTCCTTGGTGGTGGTGGTGCCTTGTGTAGCTATGCCTCCTGCATGTTGCCCTGGTGGGTGGTGGATGTGCTGTTGTGCTACCCTGCCCTTCTGGTCTTCCTGTAGGTGGTGCTGGTGCTATGCACACTATCCTGATGGTAGCTGGTGGATGTGCTGTTGTGTTACCCTGCTCTTGCCATCCTGGGATGGTGGGTGTGCCATGCACAGTTGCATGCCTCCTTGCCATTGTGGTGGTGGTAGTGATGCCCTATGCTATCATGCCTCCTGCATGTCATCTTGGAAGTTAGTGGGTGTGCCATTAATGGTCATGCCCCTCCTTGTTGTCTTGGTGGGTGATAGCACCAAGTGTGGTTACACTCCCAGTGCATTGTCTTGGTGGGTGGTGGGTGCCATTGTGTTCCCCCACCCTTCTCATCCCATGGATGGTGGATATGCCATATGCAACTGCACCTGCTGCATGTTGTCCTGGGGGTGTGCCATAGGTTGCATCCCCCATGCATCACCTTGGTGGGTGGTGGGTCACATTTCACTGTCTTCCTCTCCATTGTCATCCTGTGTGCTGTGTATGTGGAGGCAGATAGGTAGGGTAAGTGATCATGCATGATGGGTGGGGGTGCTCACTGTTGCACAATGCCCATGCTCATTTAGAGCATAGGTGAGATGGCTTGTGGCAGTGATGGTACATGGGATGGGTGTTGTGCACACCTGGGATGTGGCTTGAGAAAGCAAGCATGATGTGTAGTGGGGGCTAGGTGCAGGGAAGTCATGCTAGATTGTGGACTTGTGTGCCTACAATCAACAAGGTCATGTGCATACAAGTTCACAATTCATGTGACAAATCTTGCCACATCACACCCTTCATCACCACCATCACCACACCCAGCCAACCCATGTCATTGCCTCCTAGTTGTGCACTTGTGTGTCATCACCCACCACCAGCTCCTTCATGCATCCATCACCACCACCACACAATTACAATGGCAGAAGATGTGCATTAATGCACCAACAATGCACATGACAGTGCAACAAGGGCAAGGGCAAGGGCAAGGGCAAGGAGGTGCAACAAGCACATCACTATCACTTCCATGTGATGAAAGTGGGCCATGACACACCATAGTGCACCACCACCAGATGAGGAGGGCTGGGGAATGTGACAGTGTGCCCACCAATGGTGAGTATCCACCTGTCATGCACATGCACACACCCTTACCCATCCACCTTTGCATGCACAGCCCAAACAATAAGGGGGCAGGGCTGTGCAAATGCACACCTGCCACCCACCAGGACAGGGCACAATAGTGCACACTGGATGACACATGGAGGATGCAACCACACATGGCACTACCATCACCACCAGGATGGTGGATAGACACACACCTACCACCCACAGGATGACAAGGAAGGCTGGGGAGTGTAACAGCATACCCACCACCTGCCAAAATGACATGTGGAGGGTGCAACAGTGTACAGCACCACCACCAATGCCATTATGAGGATGACAACTCACAATGAGGGTGACAACAAAGGCAAACACCCACCCACTGCCACTATTCACACTGCAACAACAACAAAGGTAGGGGTAAGCAACAGCATACCCACTACCACAGCACCAACAATAAAGGTGGCAGTGCACAATGGTGCACCCACTCCACCCCTATCACCACAATGATGTGGGAAGGGGTATGTCATGGTGCACCCACTACCACCGCACTAACAAGGACAATGGGGCAAAACAGCACACCCACTGCCACCACCACTATTATGATGACAACAAGAGTGAGGGTATGTGATGCTGCACCTACCACCATAATGGCATGAAACAGCACACTTGCACCATTACCTGCATCACTTCAACAGCAAGGGTGAGAGTATGCAACAGTGCACCCACTACCACAGCACCAACAATGAGTACAAGGGAGTGAAACAGTGCATGTCCATTGTCACCACCATCATTATGATAATGAGGGTGCACAATGGTGCACCCACCACCACTGTGCTGATGACAAGGGTGATGGGACAAAATGGCACACCTGTGCCATTGCCACCACCCTCACCATAATGAGTGTGAGAGTATGCAACAGCACACCCAACACCTGGTGGGAGGCAGCAGTCTTCCTATCACCCATGTGATGATGCAGAAGGTGAGGACTGCACAACAGTGCTCCACCACTCCACTATGACAACAATGAGTGGCAGAAATGCACAGACTAGGTACTATTGTAGTAGTAATCTAATCAATGAATTATTTTTGAGGCTTGAAATTGTTTTATGCTAGCTTAATTTATATCTTGATCACTATATATCCTTTGGTAATTTGCATATTGATCTACAGACTTGACTATCTGTGTATCTAGATAAGTAAATCTCTAGGACTCTTAGCTTTCCAAAGCTAAATTGACTAAACATCTATGTCTTTGTGTCTTTATGTCTAGACAGCACAGGTGCTATATGACCAAAAATCTATTATTCTTAGTCAATCTAATGGCTACATCTAATTCTCTAAATGACTTATCATCATATCTCTAAAGATATAATGTTCTAAATTGGCTAATGAACAACCTCTAATTGTCGCAATAACTTGCTTTCTTTTTAAAACACTAATTCACTAGAGGCCTAATCTTCTATCTTTCTAAAGGGCTAATTCTCTAGTAGCCTAAATAACTAAAGAGCTTGGTGACAAACTTGCTAGATGTCTAAAATCATTTAAGTCATCTAAATTTAGGCCATTAGACCAATTTAGACCCATTAGCAGAAATGCAGGTTTTCTGATGAAGGATTGGAAGCAACATCAGAATCTCTGCCAACCAGAAAACCTTTGACATCTTTCAGAACAATTTCACCTCCACCTTCTACCCCTACAACTTTAGAGTAACTGCATGTCAAGAACTCTCTGATCTTAAACAAAAGACTCACAAAAGCTCAAAGGACAATGGATTCCAACAGTATATCACAGACTTCCTAAACCTAGCTGCTCAAGCACAGATCACTAATGAGGTCACTTTTATTGACCATCTTGCTAGAGGACTAGATCATTGGATCACCATCATAATCCTATCCATGGCCACTGTCCCTGCCACCTCCCAAGAGTGGATCACTAGAGCCAAGACATTCCACATGCAGTTAGCTCACATTGATGCCCTAAAGATGGGGAGTCAAGCCATCTCCCTCACCTAATTCAAAGACCTGAATGCCATGGATATGGATATAGAAAATGTGTTCTCTGAGAAAACCCTTGAAAAACTTCCAACTCATTGACCCTATGATCATGCCATCAAACTCAAACCAACTTTCATCTCCAAAATCTGTTAATAGCTGAGGATTGAGGAAGTGGACTAACCACTTGTTGAGTTGACTCAAGGGGCTTCTGGAAGCTAGGACTGATGTCCATAGTGAGTAACCAAGGAGGGAACCATAGTGGACAACAGGCTCTATGTGCACTTCATGTAAATACTAGTAAACAGATCAGCCACAATGCTGAATAAGTGCAAGGTAGGAGCTCTGCAACTGCACAGAGCAATAAACAAGTCAGAATAAGCTGGGGAAAGTTGGGTATAGGCATAATGAAGATGGGGAATTGAATGGTGACAACTAGGAAGTGAAATGAGAAGCAGTAAGCCATCAATGAACAATGTGAGTGTGAAATCACCAAATATAACATATGACACCAAACAGAGTGGAAATTGCTGGAATTGCAAAATGTGTGCTGTCTTGGAGTCCCTTGGCTATAAGCAGATCTATTCTGATGCTGCAATCTATGTCTATGTGAAAGGTGATGTTCACATCCTCCCTGTCTTTGTAGACGACATGACCTTTGCATCCAAGTCTCTTGTGGTGATCAAGGTTGTGCTTGTCCAGCTGGGTAAATACTTTAAAATCCGTGATCTTGGTCCTATCAGGGAGATCCTTGGCATCAAGATTGACAGAGATCACTCCAAATGCTCCTTGACCCTCTCTCAGTGCCAGTACTGTGTCAACATGCTTAGTCACTTCAATATGGCTGATTGCAAGCCTATCACTACCCCCATGGATCCTGGTGCCACTCTTTTGAAGGAGCAAGCCCCAAGGACCCCTGAGGAGCTCCATTTCATGCAATCTATTGACTATGGTGGTGCAGTTGGTTCTCTTCAGTATCTCTCTTGCACAACTCACCCAGATATTGTATACACTGTTGGTTGATTTGCATCCTTTCTCACAGATCCTGGTGTTGCCCACTGGAATGCTATCAAGCATCTCTTCTGCTACATCAAGGGCACTATGGACTATGGTATCACCTATGCTCCTGATCCTTCGACCACAGAACCTTTTACAACATACTCTGATGCAAGGATGGCCTAGGGTAGCAGCAAGACATTGTGGACAGGTGTAGTCAGAACAGTCGATAAGATAGTGACCAAGACGATGACACCGAAAGCAATGAGTGTCAGTGGATGCATCACAAAAAATCATCCAAGTGTCCAATATGTGGGTGGGGGAGTCCAGGATGTGATGACCATCAGGGAGATAGTAATAATAGGATCACAGGCAATTATGGGCTTCAACATCTATGGCAAATGTGGGGGCATCAGATCTGTTTATGTTATCAAAAAGCTGTATGTTGGTCTGGGGGAGGACATTTGCTTCTGGTGGAGGAGGAGGAATGTCCGAGAAGAAAGCAGCTTCAGGGTATTCCTCAGGGTTTCCTCAGAGTGTTCCACAAGAGACCCAGAAGGAGGAGAAGATAAACATTCCACTAGAGTAAGTATAGTTGATGGAGAAGGAGATCTAGGGGGTGGAACAGGGAGAGGGCTGTTTGGGACAGAAGTTGAAGTAATGGTAGTAAAGTAAACCATCTGATCATGCTCTGAAAGAGAATTAAAGATTGGTTCAAAATTTTTGAAAATAAAACGAGGAGGGATGTCTGCAACAAGCTTGGGGAAATGATTAAGATAAAGCAAATGAAGAACTGAATCAGATAGTTGGGCAATCACCATATGTAGGGAAATAGCATACAGTACTGGTAGATTCTGTGGAGCAGAGTGAAAATGAAGAGTTTGTACACACACAATCTGACAGTAGAGCTCCACTAGTTTCTGAACAGTTTCACTTTCAGTGAAAAGTTTGTGGCCTTGAACTATGTGGAATAGGTCAGGATCCATAAGAATGGCACCAAAGAGCAAGAGAGTGGTGTAGAGAGGAAGCAAAACTGCCTATACAGGCAAGGAGCATAATGAAGAGTACTTCAAAGAGTGAGAGGCAATCAACGAGGTTGGTATAGACATTTAAGATGAGGAATTTAAGCATGTAATGGAGAACTGAATTGTTTTACGGTGGAGCAATCATAGGACCAATAGAGGGAGAATAACAAAATGAGAAGTAGTAAGAGCAGAGGTACAACACCACACAGAGGAGTCTGTCATTACTTCAAAGAATGAGAACATTTATAAGGAATTAGAATCTTGAGAGCATATTGAAGATTTTCTTCAGGTTCCCATGTGGCTTCAGAGCAGGAGTATCCCTTCCACGTAGTCAGGTACTAATAATTGCCAGGGCAGCCCTTGTGGGACAGGATAGCTTCTACTTTGAATTCTTCTTCATCATCAATTACCTCCAGAGGCAGTTCAGAGAAAGAGGGTCCATGTGCTTTGGTTTGTTTGAATGATGATAAGAGAGAAGCATGGAATATGTCATGGATCCTTCAGGAAGGAGGCAGTCTGAGGCAATAGATGAGGGGAGAGATGACTTGTGAGATTTCAAATGGTCCATGGCGTTTGGGGGCAAGTTTTCTAGAGGGGTAAGAGATACAAAGGTTGGTGGCTTCCAGCCATACCTTATCTCCAACTTTCCAAGGGGAGAATGAGTGGGTGGAGTGGTGAGTCATCGCCAGGTGAGTGGAGTCATGTGCAGCAAGGGCTTCTTCCCATGCCTTGCACAGGGTGATCAGTCTGTCAGACAGAGTGGGAATGAAGGTTTTTCCTAGGGCAGGGAACAATTGGGGTTTGTAACCCAGGAGGAGGGAGAATGGAGATGACTTAGTGGAGCTATGAGGGATGGAGTTATGATGGAATTAAGTGGTAGTGAGGAATTCCAACCAGGAGTGGGGGTTGTTGGCACAGAAGATACGAAGGTAGGTCTCGAGTTCTTGGTTTGTTTGTTCAGTTTGGCCATCAGTCTGGGGGTGGTATGTAGTGGAGAGTTGGATGTCATATTGGAGGAGGTGAGCAAGTTCAAGAGCAAACACAGAGGCAAATTGTGGGCCACAATCCAAGATGATGGAATCATAAAGGCCGAAGCATTTGAACATGTTGTTGAAGAAAAGCTTGGTGACTCCTGCTGCATCAATAGTTTTGTTACAAAGGATGAAAATTACCCCCTTCATAAGGCCATGGTCAACCATGACCACAATAGAATCAAAACCAGAGGACAATAGAAGATCTGTGATAAGGTCAACAGAGATCTGCTGAAATGGTAAAGATGACAAGGATGGAGTTAGGTTCAGAGGAACGACAGTGGGGTGAGTGTTGACCTTGCATTATTGACCTACAGTGCAGCCAGCTACAAAGTTTTTGACGAAGGTATCAAGTCCAGGCCACCAAAAGTCATGTTCTAGAATTGCTTTCATGCAGAATTGACCAGTGTGGCCAGTGGTAGGGGAAGAGTTAATGCTATGGAGAAGTGTGGATTGGGATGAAGGTGGAACATATAAGTGACCTTTGTAAAAGAGATGGCCATTATCAAATGATCAGTCTTGGAGTGAAGAACGAGGGAACAAAGGTGTTGCTTCTTCCATGGCTTTGAGCACACAAAGGACCAGTGGATCTGATGAGGACAAGGATTGGATGTGATTGAAAAGTTTTAGATCAAGGGCATTGATGATGACAGGATCTGGGAGGATAGCTGCATCAGCATTGTCAGAGGTGTTGATGGAGTCTTTTTGGAAAAGGGCATCTGCTAGGCCCATCTGGGTTCCAGGGGTTACTTTCCAGATAAGATCAAAGTCAAGAAGGAAGAGAGACCAGTGGGCTTGATGTCGAGAGAGTTTTAGGGGATCTTTGATGAAGGAAAGGTTCTTGTGATCTGTAATGATAGTTACTGGATGTGAGGTGCCAAGGAGATATTGTTGCCATTCTTTAAGTGCAAGGATGACAGCCAGGAGTTTTTGGTCATACATATCATAGTTTTGCTCTGCAGAGAAGAATGTTTTCGAGAAATAAGCACAGGGATGGAGGTCACCATTGACATTGGTCTGGAGGAGTACTGCTTCAGAGGTGATTAGGGAGGCATTGGTCATGATGGAGAATGGTCAAGATGTGTCAGGAAGAATGAGGACTGGTGTGGAGCAGAACTGAGAGCAGAAAGCAGTTTCTTGGAGGGGAGTCCATGACCAGGGTTGATTTTTATGAGTGAGTAGAATGAGGGGGGAGACAATGTTAGAGAAGTTTGGGATGAACTTTTGATAGAAGTTGGCAAAGGAAACTGCAGATTCCTTTGACTGATGTAGGGGATTTCCAGTCCTTAATAGCAGAGAGTTTTACTAGGTACATCTCAAGTCTTCCTTGACTGATAATCATGCTGAGGTATTCCATCTGTAGGGTGTTGAATGAACATTTGAAGAGTTTCAGGGAAAGTCCATGTTCTTTGAGATGTTGGAGAACTCTATGAGTGCAATCATGGTGGAGTTTGATATTGTCCTTTGTATGAATGCCAAGGTCGTCCATGTAGATCTTTAACCATTGCTCAGCTAGCATGTCTGTAAAGATATGGTTCATGAAGGCTTAGAATGTCAGTGGAGTGTTATTAAAGCCAAAAAACATCACAGTGGGTTTGAAAAGTCCAAGCAAAGTGATGAACACTGCTTTCCATTGGTCCTCTTCTCAAATTTGAATGTTGTTGTATCTGCACCATACGTCAAACTTGGTGAAAAGAGTTGACTCCTTCATGTCATCAATGAGATCAGAGATGAAGGGAAGGGGATATGTGTTTCAGATGGTGAACAAATTGAGATAATGGTAGTCCTGACAGGGGCAAAGTGACCCATCTTTCTTGGATACAAAGAAGAAGGGAGGGGCTTGTGGTGACTTTGATGGGACAATGCGACCTATTTTCAGATGTTCCTCGACAAAGAGACAACAGGCCTCCTTCTTGGCAGGATTTCATGAGTAGACTTTGGCAA
>JBBPTV010000446.1:0-19756 GCA_038094275.1 Tubosaeta brunneosetosa | reverse complement strand
AGCCTCCGCGCCAACGGCAGCTCCGATGGCATGACGGTTCCACTTATATGGGCACAGCGCAAATTGAAGTTGGTGAAGGGTGGCGATTTGGAAGGCGAGGGAGTGAATCCAGGACCAGTTGGAAGAGCCAGGAGCAGATGTGAACATGGCGTCCTGGATCTCGGGTACGGGTGCATGGATGATGCAGGAATCCATTAGATCCTGATGGTATCAATTAAATGTATACTTTGGCGTCGATATAAGCGAGAGGGCGTGCAGGAAGAGAAGAAATCACAAGAGAGAGAAAGGGGCCAGTAGCAGCAGCGTGACGCCTCACGTGAAATAGTACTGCAGACTTACTGGCGAGCGAGAAACTCGCCTGCGATGATGCTACGCGCACGCAATCGAAAGGAGTGTGAAATGACGCTTCCAGCCAAACTAGACAATGTCAGAGTAGCTTGCCGATGGGAAACAGGTCGTCGAAACCGTTCAGACCCTTGTCATACACCACACGTCCCCGCAAGATCGTCTGCTGGACAACCCCTCTGAGCACAAAGCCTTCATACGGGGAGAACTTGTTCTTGAAGTATAACTGCTCTTTGGACACCTGGCATTTCTGTGTCGGTGAAAGATCCGATCCACAGGTCGATCCGCACCTTGAATTTCGCTTCTGGGTCCCAGACCACAAGGTCCCCATCAAGACCCACAGCCAAAGAGCCTTTGATCGTGTCAAGTCCTGCATGCTCCGCTGTCCGTTTGCTCATCCAGTGAACAATTTGGCTGAGTGTAGCTCCCCTCTCTGGTTTCGTGCCTTCTGTCCACAGCAGACTCAAACCAAGTCCGAGGCTGTTGATTCCTCCCCATGCTCCCATGATATCACCTTCTTCGACCCGCTTCAATTCAAGAACGCAGGGGCTGTGGTCCGATACCACACAATCGATATCTCCGTTCAACAGAGCCTTCCAGAGCCGATCACGATTAGATTCGTCGCGAATCGGAGGGCAACACTTGAACTCGGGATGTCCGTTCGGGATATCATTCGCAGAGAGGCAAAGGTAATGAAAGCACGTTTCTACAGTTAGTTTCAAGCCTTTTGCTTTTGCAGCTCGGATGATACCAAGGGCAGAAGATGCGGAAAGATGTACGATGTGACAACGAAGCGACGGAAATTTATCTTGAAGACGTGTGATTAATGCGATAGCATTCACTTCTAGATCCTCGGGTCGTGAATCCAGAAAGGTTTCATAAAGCGTTGGATCAGACGAAGAGTGCGAGCAAACAGGTCCGGCGGGATTTTCCAGTTCTGCGTGGAATAACAGGATAGTCGGCTCATGCTAAGCTGCTGTGAGATCAGGGTCATTGCGTTTGATTGGATTTCCGAACCTGGATCTCTCTCATGTGATCTACCAGGTCGCGTTCGGACACACAAGGGAATTCCTACACGAATGTCAGTGAACATCGTGTTTCCCTTCAAATCGTAGAGCGTACCTCTACCCCACTCTCTATCAGAAAACATTTAAAGCCTCTAACTCCACAGTTGATAAGAGGCTTCAGATCTTTCTAATCCACTCGAAGAAAAAACTTGAGGCAGGAAGTAGCGAAAAGGAACAACTCACCTGGTTCCCTGGAATGACACCCCCCCAGAATGCGACATCGGCCCAACACTGACCCTGCGCGCATTTTCGCTTGATCTCCAGGTTTTCCACCGTCGTCGTGGGCGGTATGGAATTCAAAGGCATATCCACCACAGTCGTGATGCCACCCGAAACGGCAGCCCTTGTACCAGTCCAGAAACCTTCCCAGTCAGTCCGACCTGGCTCATTCAAGTGTACATGCGCGCTGGAATGGTTCAGCTATAGTATTAGGAGCTGTACAATGACTTACTCCACGAGCCCAGGGAGTACATGCTTATCGCCGACATCGAGTACCTGAACGTTGGGGTGATGTTTCTCGTCCTCGGCGAGATAGTGGAGGTCGATGGACACGATCTTTCCCGACGTGCGATCTATGGTGATGGTGGCTGGCTGTGGGTCACCAGACGGCAAAAGCACGTTCTTGCCAGTAACTTTCAAGTATTGCGGAGGCGGAGCGGTCATGGCAAGTCGACAAGTCACTCACGTGGTGATAATAATCCTCGACAACGACGACTCGCGTAGAAATGACTGACGGCGCAGAGAAATCTGCTCTCTTCCCGCCGACGGCCGTTGATTTGGCTTCTTCGCTGGACTCGTTGCTCTCTCCCAAGGGCTCTGTGCTGACCCCTTTGTCACCGTCGGACTCGGTCCCAGAGTCAGACTACAACGACGTCGCCCTCGAGGACGACTCACACTTTTCGACCGTCCCGCTCTCCGAGCGCGCGAGCATCTCGTCCGATGTCGACCAAGCGGCAGCCAGACTGGAGCGACGCACGACGATCTCATCCACATCCTTCAAACCACTCGCGTCGCTCCGACAGTTTGCACACAAGAGATCGGTATCGACCATCACTGCGGACCAAATATCCAGTCATAATATCCTTGCGCGGCTGGGAATTCAAAAAGCGCGCGAAGAAAACAACCTTGACGCGCTTCGTGCTGTTCATGATGGTCAACAGAAACTTCATGAAGAGTTCCTTCGCCTCCACAATGAAAGGCGGGAAGAGGCCACTCATGACCAGGAAGGTTTTATCGACTGGGGTTAGTCTATCCTTCCGCAATATTCGTCTCCCACTAAATGACTTCAAGATTTTTGGGGTGCTGTCATATCCGGTATTAGATTAGTTTCCTACCGATCGGCTGCCGGTTGAGGTGTCCTATAGATTACCAAGTATATGCCGCTGCCAACTCCGAAAAACTCGCTAAAGCTATCGAAAAGGGAGTGCCCGATTCATTGCGAGGAATGATGTGGCAATTAATGTGCGCACAACAATGGATTCTTTCAGACCTCATTTACATTGCCTTGTGATAGGGCAGCCTCCAAGGACAGTGAGCTCGAGAACACCTACCTGGCACTGCTGAAGGAGAGCAGTCAGCATGAAAAGGCGATCTCCAGAGACCTTGGGAGGTCAGATTCATAAGCTACTCGGAATAGAGGTATACCTTTCTGAAATGAAACCGATAGAACGTTCCCCCATCACGAATTCTTCACAGATGGCCAAAGTATTGGTCAAGAAAACTTATTCAACGTCCTAAAAGCATATTCTCTGCAAGTTTCCATTCCCCGAACAACTCGATCTATACCTTCAACTTCGTTTTAGATTTGATCCCCAGGTTGGTTATTGTCAAGGTCTATCGTTTGTTGTCGCTGTACTCTTGTTAAACGTGCGTTCCGATGTCTCATACGAATGCTTCCAACGATTGTTGCGAGCAGATGCCAGACGAACAAGCATTTTGTCTCTTGGTTCGCCTGATGCACACGTATGATCTCCGGGGACATTTTCTGCCTGAAATGCCAAAGCTGCAATTACGACTTGTAAGTTCCATCACTTCTCGCGTATCACTGGACTCAGACTTCTTAGTTCCAGGTACCTTGAGGGTGTACCTGAAACACCGTCGTTCTGATTTCGCAGTTTGATAGATGTATCGAGGAACTCCTACCTGTACTGCACCTACATTTCCTGCGACAAGGGATTAAATCCAGCATGTTCTGTTCGCAGTGGTTTCTCACCCTGTTTAGCTACAGGTGAGTCCGCATTTTGTGCATATCTGTCACACGTTTGTAAAGGTCCTAGATTCCCACTAGACATCGTGTTCCGAATATACGACAATTGCCTTGCAAACGGCATCGAGGCCATCTTTGCGTTCAGCATTGTATTACTACAAAAGAATGAAGAGGTCCTGCTTACCCTCAAATTTGACGACATCTTATCTTTTCTGAAAACAAGAGTGTTTGAACGGTACAAGGTGAGTGAGTTTATTTATAGTTGGAATCAAAAGTAGAACACTTGATCGGATTTACATAGATCGATCCCTCAGATGATCATGAGGGGGGAGAACATGATCGCCAGGTCAAATACAACGTCGACGAGTTCGTACAGGACGCTGTTTCTTTGAGAATTACACCATTCATGTTGGATGCTTATGCACACGAGTACGCTGACTTAGTGAGAGCACGGGAGGCACACGCAATTGAGATGGATGTGCTCCGTAATACTAACCGGACGCTCACCGCAAAAGTGTACGTGTCAGCTACCTCATGCCAAATAAATAATCCAATGTGCCTTTAGCAAAGAACTTGACACAAGCCTTGCGCAACTGAATGCCGAACATGTGGAAGTGTTGGTGAGTTGCTACCTTTTGTACTCCGTTTGTCGTATTAAACCTACCTCGTAGAACCAACTCGTAATGGCTCGTCTTCGAAACGAGGAAATGGAAGAAGAACTCGTTCGCTACAAACTGCTGTTAGTGTCACCTCTGGCATCGTGGACATGAGGCTTATCCTTTTCCTTGTGCCAGCTATGCAGAAGCGATGCATCAAAACGAGGACGCCATGTCATCCAACCGACTTTCAAAAACTCGAACGGAACATAGAGGGAGTGGCTAACCACTCATACACCGCCTTGGATCATTCCATTTATTGTGACTATTGTTACACATACCACCGGAGCGAATACGAATCTTGATGCGCTATCATGACACGCGACCCAGTGTTCAAACTTTAGAAGACTCGTTTACAAACTGAATCTGCGGACGCTTATTCGATTTCGATACATCCGTTGCACACACGTGTATCGCACTCACCTCTTCCTTGCGAATAGATCGCAACTCGCCGGGAGCCGTGGCCTTTCCCACAGCGGCGCTGACCGCAACCTGAACCGTGCGGGAGATAGCTGACTGCTTGGAAATCCAATACTTGATTTCATCGGGAATGACTTCAATAATCGCAATTCTCGGGTCCCCTTCGTCACCTTTATGCACCCCATCCCCGAGATTCCCAATATAGCCCGATATGCTGATTACCGACAATCAGCTCCAAAAAGAACGTTGTGCAACTCGGTGAGCTTACAAGTTGGACCAATGCTTACGAACGACCTCCTTGTCTTGAGTCACCCGGGCTCTCCCAGAGTAGGACGCCCAATCGGTAGACGAAGGGTCAAAGAAAGAAACGTTGACATGAGAATCGTTCTCGATCTCCTCGAATTTGCAAGACACGTTGTTGGCGAGGAAAATGAGATTCAGCTGAGCATCGCCAAACGCTGTGGGGAAGGTAAACGCGGGAGCATGGCAAGAACGACCTGGACGCACTATGTGCAGGGGTCATGGCACGCGAGTGAAGGTTGCCGTTGGGATTGCGAGTGACCAGCATTCCGGTCTTTGCGGCCTTGATGACCGTGTGCAGATCTAAGGAAGCAACCGATGAGGGGAGGAACTCGCGCGACAACAAAGTAGCAGACCTGAGATCTTCTGGATGAGCGGGACATCGTGGCTCTCCGCGATGCGGGAGTACGGATCAAGACGAGCGCGTTCTTCTGAAGTGGTGATCATGGTAAAAGATGGAAAGGTGAGGGGGGCTTGGTCCAACTTGGCCAAATCATTTATACCTCGGTGTGACGTCATCTATCACTGTCTTCATGCGTCATCGGTTCGGGATAGTTGTAGTCATACGCTGTTACTATCATACAGCATGTAAGTACAGGGAATCCGTGTCTAATACTTCAGATAATACCACAAACGACGCGCAGAGCGTGTGTAGGTAAGATTAGGAGGTCGAACTGGATGATTGTCGGTCCGGGTTAATGTTCACATTTGGCATCTCGGTTGCTTCCCATGTACCCGGTATCAACACGAACGGGAGCAACCACGTAGCAGTCAGAACTACACCATAGCCTATCGTTCGTTTAGCTGCAGCTCGACAGGTGGGGAACAATCGACCATGCCTTTGTCAAAGCTCCTGATTGCGGACCAACTCCATGCAATAAACCCGCCAATATAGCCTACGTATGGGACCAGGTGGCGAAGGACGGTCACGCCAGGGCGCACCTGCGGTGGGAGCAGCGCAATCGGCAAATGTTCCATGAGCCATTGAAGAGCGGTGGTGATGATTGCAGCGCGTTTCACAGCCTCGAGTTGTCTGTTATTCAGAACATCCAGTACAGGAGGAGGGAGATAACTGGGATAAATGGTCACGTCAGACACGGCGCGCATATGCCACTATCGACAAACTTACATTCGGAATCCCCACCACATAGTTTGGACAGATATCTTTGTAAGGGAAGGCAACCAGACGCGATACTCCTTTACAGGTGGTAGATCTCCTGGTCCAGCGGCGGGAGATAGCTGCACAGCAGTGGTGGTCTCGGAGATGGACTCTGAATCCGCCTCCCTTCTTCTACTATTAGGCAGCCCTTCGCCACCACCCGTGAGCACCTGATCAATAGATTGCATGGGGAAAGAAGCGAACGACGGCTGGGGGCTGAGCCCACCACTCCCTGGCTCCGAAGGAAGTGGAGAGAAACGCGCGAGAGGACTACGAGCACCAAGCACCTGGTCGATGGAGTCGAATGGAAGCGGAACGAAGCGGGAGAGGGGGCTGCGCGTAGGACTAGCCACCACCACTTCATCAAAGGACTCGGTGGGCAATGGAACGTAGCGTGGCTGCGGGGTGCGTATTTCCTCCCCATCTCCGTTTATGGACACGATCTCCGAGCATGCAATCTCGACTTCTGAAGTTTCGTCTGGCTCTAGGGGGCCATACATCATGATGGAATTGTTGTCGTCAATGCAGTCCAAAACTCTATCTTGTGGGGGTTCTGGACTACGTGGAAGCTCGGCATTCTTGCCAGACGGCGATCGAAGACGGTCCAATGCAGACCACAGCGGTTGCCATCCTTGTAGTGGAGAACTGCTTCCAGGGGGAGACGGAGACAAGGATAAGGGGCTCAGAAGATGTGGGTCTTGTGCGGAAGCAGGGGTATCGTAAGTTTCAGCCGGTGAAGAAGCAGGAGTGGGCTGGAGAGATCCGGGATTGAGACGAGGCGAGAAAGATGGAAATGAGGAGAATATGTCCTGCATTTTCTTCGTGAAGGGGTTGGCAACAACATACTCGGAGGACTGTTTATTTAGGTCATCGGGCACTTGCACCGAATCAACATCCCGGTCGTTCGTGCGGGTGACTATGGGGGTCTGAGCTGCCTGGGAGGTCTGCGGTGACCATTCGACAGGATCATCGTAACTGGCCGTTGTAGCCCCAGCTCGAGGTGTTCTATGCGTGAGCTTTGTGAAATGCTCGATTGCTGTCGCTTTCTGTTTGGACATCCAACTAACCGACGCCTGTTCGGCACCATCCACTGGGGAGGCTTGCATCGTTGGATGTGTCTTGCTTGACGATCGAAGGAGACGCGGGGAATGTCCTGAGGTAGACCTGGTTGAAGTTGTTGGCGAAGAATTGTTGTTATCTCTCATCCCTGGCAGCAGACTCGAGGAAGCATGGAAAGCACGAGTATATGGTGGCTGTGTACTAAGATCTATGTCCAAGAAATAATCAAGCATTATGACGACGACAGTCTTCTGGCTCAAAAAGAATAAACAAAATACGGAATAAATGTTAAATTTCAAGCAGATCCAATGCAGCGAGCTGTCGCCGCAATGCGAAAGTTCATCGGGACGACCGTGTGCCTGTTTCAAACACAAATCAGTAGCATGATCAGCTCATGCATCAAGTGCCTCACTCATAATATTTCTGTACGCCCTCGCCGTCCATGATCAGTACGTCTCCCTAATTTAGAGATGTATAAATGTCATCCACCATCGCCGTCAGCACTCACATGACGAAGCACCAAGGTCAATGCATTAGGACTCCTGACCTTGGGTTCACCTGCGTTTACGAGGGGACGGAAATGCATAAGTGCTGCAGATCCGAGGGAAAGAGATGCGACAACGGGCCCTAATCCCTTTTCGCTGTCACTGTGAAACTAGTAACATCCTCAGCAAAAGTCTTGGCCCTCTTACGAACAAGGCTACTCGCCGACATTTTCTGTCGTTCCATGTACGCCGCACTAAGAATCTCGTTGAACGGGATATCAGCATGCAACGCTAAGCGAGCTCTCTCCTTGATTACTGCCAGGGCCTGTCGGACGCACTCAGGCGCTTGATCGAAGGGAACCGTGTTTCCCGTCCCCCCGACATACTAAACTGGGGATGAATACCTCAGCGGACTCTGTAGGACAACGCTCACCTGGTATGGCTCACCGGCTGACAGAGTGGGGGGCACGTCAGCCACATCTAATATCTCTGAGGAAAAATACGTACAGTTCTGAGAGAAGTAGTTAGTGAGTAACAACCCGCGCGCTGGTCAAATCTACATCAATATACATCAAACTGGATTGGAAGGCCTCAATACCTCTATGCTGTGGCGAAAATGAGACGATGTTACGTCAGGAGAAACGTACTTACGTTTCGCAATGGGTATCGACGAAGCTTCAAGTCCCCGTCAGAAGCTTGTTGTTGGTATAGTTCGAAGATACGATCGGCATCCTCATTTGACATTGGTGTGCCGAGGATGAGATGTATTTTACCTCTAACCGGACGAATTCGTTACCGTCCACAAAGACAGTGACGTGACACCTACCTGCCGTGAGGCAGGATAAAAGTGAGGCGATTAGTGCACCCTTTGCCACCGAGGTTAATCAGTTCAAGAAGGGATTGGAGGATGCCTGTAGGAGCGTTAGAAAACGAGGAAATAATAGTTCGGGAGACGCTATTTTACCCGACTCTTCTCTGACTCGCGAGTGTAAAATTTCTTTGGGCGGACGCTGGTGCCAGAATTCCTTTGGCGAGCGGACTCTTCCTTTGACTTCATGCTTGACCTGATTCGCCAGTTAGTTCATCGGTAATTCACAAAGTCAGAGTGACCACGTACCTCGCAGTTGGAACACTCCCAGTGTTCCCATTTAAATCTGTCAATTGAATCAGCCCCGAAGATTTTTTTTCCGTGAGACTTACCTGCATGACAAGCGGCCGCATTTCGCGCAATGCCAACCTTTGCTACAAGCAAACGTGGTTGTAACTCCATTTGGTGTTACGACTAGTTTGGCTGGTATGATATTCGGCAACATATCAAACTTCTGAGGTAACAGGCTCAAAAATTCATCGCGGTAATCCAGCTGTTTTGGTTCCTCATCATTAAGAACCCAAAACCTTTCGCAGCGAGGATTCAGGCAAATCCAACCTTGCTGGTAAACCGATGGACTCTGCTCGTGACATCCTTCGCATTCGATATTTGGATTTTCACCGGAATTTGCAGGATGCGGTGGACCATTCGTGAGGCGCATCCTTGGATTAGAGATGAGCGCCGACGACTGGGGCGTCATATCCATGTCCTGTTGCGGGGTCCACCAGGGATCACCTTGACCCTCGCACCATTGGAATGCAAACTTCCACCTCACGATACGCCCTGATCCATCACGAGAAGACTGACACTCGGCTGGTTATGGGTCAGGTCGTATCGATTAAAAATTCAAAGGAAACCAACCCCATGCGTGAGATATCCAATATAACCCAAGCACAACATAGGTATAATTCCCCGAAGCCAGGTCGTACGGAAAGAGAGCGTATTTATCATCGGCAAGAAGTACCACGGGTCGCCGATCTTTCCATGTGTTGAGCAACGCACGGACAGACTTGTCCGAGGACTCCTGGTCCAGATCCGTCTGAAAGCGCTTGGCTCCGAGTATCGCCTCGGACTTGCCGCCTCTGTCGCAAAGGTCAATGAGATTCATGCGCAAGGGCGTGAAATTAAACGCACCCATGTGAGATGATTAATCTACCACCGTGATGGAACACGTCTCGGCTAAAATAACTCAGGGATTTAAATTATCGATAACAAGAAACACCCACTTTGCAGCATATGCACCAAGAAGGTAACCCTTGACTATGTCATCCTTTGAATACACCCCACTATGGTAGGAACGGAAATGCTCAAAGGACTCGCAGACCTCTTGACGAGACTTGGCAATCATTAGTTGATATATTGAAATGGCAATATACGGCAACTCACCTGGGCCCATATACGGGGAGGAGCCGGAACGGGAGGCTTCCCCGCGCCGACCGAGGCTATAGAAGCCGCGGCAGTAGACTGAGCATCGTTTGTCTCGTCTTGATCCTCAGGAACGTCGCAGTCCGCGTCCTGCTCCTCGTCCTGAGTCCAGTCAGGTATGTCTGGTATACTCCCTTCTCTCAGAAGGGCGAGTGCATTGCTCGCTGAATCACGCAAAAGTTGATCCGCATCCCGCAGAGATGGGCCACCGCCTGGAATTCCACGCATGGTAGCATCTTCGTTCAGGAGTGGCACCGCACGCTCGTTGCGTACTTTGCGAGGAAGAGGCCGCGATGGCCTCACGTCTGGCCCCAGGAATTCGCTGTAGTCAACCTGGGTGTCTTCGCTGGTCGTCGCGGAGGCAAATTCATATTCCGGTCTGGTGCGTTTCTTTGACGCCTTTGCCTTCTTCACACGAGCCTTCTTTGGACTCGACGGGAGACCCGTCACAACGGGTTTCTCGATTATGGGTTCCGCAATGAACCTCGCCGATATAGACTCGAATTCGCCTTCACGTTCGATGTCCATGACTGGCCTCGATGCACCACGCAGTCGCTTGCTTGGGCGAGTTGGAAGATCCCCGGTCGACTTCTTCTTTCGCAGTCTTGCTGACTTGGAACTGGCTCGCTTTTGTCGCTTGGAAATGTCCGGAGGCCTTGCGTTGCTACGCTGGTGGTGACTGAGCGGACGGCCGGCGCTACGCCTGGCCACTTGGAGACCAAGAACTGAATTTCCAGATGTGAAAGTCGTGGGCGGCGAAGAGACGCCGACTTGATGTTTTGTTTTGAGCTGAGGAGCTGAGGTTTTCTTGCTTGCCAAGTCCTTGACCACACGCAACCTGTGTGGCGGTGGATTGAGTGCAACCCGTTTCAACCGATGGGACACTGAGCTTCTGGCAGCGACTTCTTGAGTCTCGGAGGACTTTTTCTCGCCTTCGGAAGCATCCGAAGATGTGATGACGGGAGGTTTCTGGGAACTGGGTTTACGTTTCTTGTCCTTTTTGGAAGCCAAATGATTGGGTTTCGCATCTTCTGATAAGCGGGACGGTCGTGCACCGTCCCCGGAAACCGCGCCAAGCTGTGTTACAGCTACACCATTCGTTGTGGAACGGGACGCAGACACCGCTAAGTTTGAGGTCCCGGCGTTTCGAATATTTTAAACACGTCGTTACCATCACAAGAAAGTTTAACGAACCTTGATAGGAATGATGATCGTCAGCCTCGGCTTGGAGACGATCTTTCTTTGGGCCTGATACTCTTTGCGGATACTGCCATGCAGAGCGTTGGTCCCTTTGACCTTCTCTTCTACCCTTACTGCCTTCTGAGCGTCGAGCATTTGGACGCAACTCTTCAGGCTTGACGGTACCGATACCGTTTCTGATGAGATGGCTTCGGTAGCGTTCAAGATCCGCGGTGCTACCCCCGGACAACTTGACGTGATACTTTAAAAAGGTCTTGTAAAGCATCTCCTCGTTGTCTGTAACTTCGAATCTGTCACGAGAGAGGTCGTAGTCCGCGAACACAAAGTACGCCCACTGCTTGCTTGCAGAAATCGCCTGAAAGACAATGTTCAGGTTTCAGTCGCGGCAGCGCGTCGCGAGAACGTACCCGATGGTCCTTTTTCATTGCCTTGACAAAGTCGGAGATGACCTCCTTGCGTTCCAAACGCGAGCATTGCTGGTATAGGGTAATATGAGTCTGCAGGGGTTCGTGTTTCAGGACGGACCGATCGTTGATACACTGAGGCAGATTCATGCTAGCCCCAGCCAGAAACGCGGCAAAGACGACGCGTGAAAGCGACGCGTTTCCACGAAAAGACGCGCTTGTACCATCGCGTTCCGACGGGAAGCCAACAAGTTGGACCCACAATTCAGCGCACACCCCGCGCTACGCATAAAGCAAAGTCTATTATGTTGCAACAATCCATCGAAATACATTTACTTTGAGCTCAGAGCGTGCTGGAGTGCCTCGTAAACATCCGCCTCTATCCGAGCCTCCAGTTTATCTTCCTCCGACCCATTCCCGGCGGCGACCTTCAGCGCTTCCTGTAGGTTGGTGCGAACGGCCTTGAACCAACACATCAGGAAAGTCATGTATCCGAGAGAAGACCAGCAGACCTCGGGTGAGAAAGACTCGAGCGGTGCACCTTCGACCACGTTAATCGTGAGCTTGTTGCCGGGGTGGACATTTGCAAAACCACCAGACACTGCAGAATTCAAAAACCACACTATATATGTTGTCACGTTGCTTACCAAACCACTTTTTCGACGAGTTTCCAGACTCGATTACTTCCACAATACCCGGACGGAGAGGCTCAATGGAAGGAACATGGTTTGCGAGGATACCCATGTCTCCAGTCGCGGCTGAAATGTTCACCTGTACGACATCTTCAGAAGTAAAGATGGACTGGCACAAGTTGTCAGAAATGTAGGCATAAACCGGTAGGGACCGACCTGGTGGGGAAGAACGAGCGAAAGCTTAATTTTGTCCGAAACCTCGGCGTAGCCACGTCTTTGAAGGCTGAGCGCGGGCACGCGTTTGGCAGCAAACGAAAGCAGACGCAACGAAGACATCTTATGTGGTGTGCAAATGGATTCAAAGGCGCTGCACTTGCGCACTTCGGACAAAGCCGGTACGGACTATCACGTGACCTTCGATAAGTTTCGTGGAATGTACAAGTCTAGTCTAAGAACTTAGGAAATACACTGCGTCTATGTTACTTCTCATGGCTCAAACTTTGACTCGTTCAGTTCATTGACCTGGGAGCGGGAGTAGTCCTGAGGAAGAAGCTGTGAAACACGCAAGACACCTCTCTCACTGGAGTCAAGTTATCAGGAGCTCGCACGCCCATGTGCGCAAAACACTCACATCTCGTCAACCGCGACCATAAGATCGTAATTCATCTCCTCATTAACCACCGAGTCAAATTTATATGATGGATGTGATCGAACGAACTCTCGAATCCAACTGGCCGTGGTTTGCAGGGAACCTGATGGGGATCAAAATCACGAAAACTGTAACACAAATTAGACAACGGACCATTCGCCCGACGGCGGATCAAGTCAAGGTATTTTTTAATCTGCAGACTCTCAGATGGTTCCATCTCGAGCGTTTCGAGGTAGGCTTCTACAAGTCCGAGCAGTCCGGGGAACGCACCCTATAACGATTGTGACACCAATGAGACAGCGCAAGTGCATTCGACACCAACCTTTCCGCTAAAGATCTCATCCATAGACATTTCCTCGTATTCTTCCTCAATGGGAGTATCTACAAGAATAGCTGGACGAGGAACACGGGGGAAACAATTCCGCAATCTCCGCTCTTTCGGCGGAATATTATCTTGCCATTCGACGGGGGAGCATGAACCGGAGGACGACGGAGTGCTTATAGTAGGTGAGATGTAGCCTGGCGGCAACACACTCTTCCGGAAGAAGAACTTGCCCGTACGAGCGGCATCTCGCTTTTGCGCTCGCGCCATGTTTTCATCGACCTTGATGATATCAATCACAGCAGCGTGATAGACGAGTGAGAAACCGTACCTTTGAAATTGGGATATAAAAATTGAGGTTGAACGCGAGGATGGCTCTAGACAAGAGTACGATGAAGATTGCAAATGCGGCGTTCTCAAAGTCCGTTAGCTGGACCTCCATACTACGGAATTCGACTCGCCAACCAATGGGGGAGTGGGGTGGAGGGGGTTTAAAACGAAGAGTTTGCCAGTTGGTAGATTGCAGGTTCTTGGAAAATATTGGAATTGAGAATTAAGAAGGTGGTTAGTCCTCACCTCAAAATGATCGTTGCTCGTTTCGTCGTCCTGATTGATGGTTTCCGAAAAAATTACCAGAGGGTCACGGATAAAAATATGTGCCACATGCTTGGAGAGCAACTCGTCGATGCCTTTGAACACGTGTGAGCGTTGGAGGGGGCCATCTCGCGATTATATACGCACCATGGTCGACGAGGCGTGTGTAGATCTCTTGGTCATAAGGTACGCTGGTATCGTTGTATGCCGGATTGTTGTTCCAATCCGTTGACAAGTATAAATCAACGCTGTCGTAGCGCGACTTGGGAATGATGTATTTATTCTCTTTTAACGGCTGTAAAGGAGGGATCAATCGCGAAATCGATAGAAAAGAAGCCAGTTGGTGTACCGCGCATCCCCGTTCCTCCGCAGTGCGATCATCCACACTGCCAGCGATCACATTCCATCGGCAGTCAACGTCCGAAAGATAACCACGCCAAATAGGGCTGGCGGCAGTCAGGGCCAACTGCACAAACAGATAAGCAACGGTACACAACTGGGCCTGAAATTCGTATACCATAATTGGCCCCACAGGGACCAGGGCATCGTACATGCGCCTTGCCTCCTCAACATTGCAGCTTTGGAATGTGAGCTGCAAACAGCAGCAACCCATCCCAAAACCCATTGCATCCATGTAAATATGATCTATTAAAGCTGCGCCGTTCTTTGCCTCTGCAGGTTAAGGTAGACATCAGCGTTTTTGAATTCTTTGCACACAAGAACATTACCAGGATCTTCTGGGTACAAGGCACGCTGCCACGGGATTGTGGGGTCAACAAAAGGTCTCGGTGTCCTCTCATCAATGAAAATGGGAAGGTTGATAGCAACTTTCGAGCCTCTCCTACTTCTAATATTAGCAGTGAGGGTTCTGTGACACATTGAGAAAGCAAGTAAGATAAGCTAAATCAGAGACTGACGGGAAGCGAGCATGTGGATTAGTGATCTCTTCTGGCAAAAAGAAACTGTGACTGGACCTGGCACCGTCTGGGCTGAAATGAGGATCGGTGAAGACACCTGGTGCACCCAGGCGGGGAAAAGAAGTGATTGTGACGGGTATTTCGTTGGAGTTGAGATATCTCCTAGCGAGCTGGCGCCTTGTACTCAAAATGAACAAGGAGTATGAAGGAAGAGCAGAAAGCGTGCCTATAATGCATGTTTGATTCCACGGAGAGTAGATCCTGGATAGAACCTGTGTACGGGGAACCAGGGGTTGACTCTAGCATGTACCTCCCGTACTCGGGATGGAAAGTGGGTATGGTGATTCTGATAAAATGTATGAGTGAGTTGGATGGAGGAGAAGACCAAACTCACGAATCTGGGGTATCATCCCTGAGGTCGGAGACGATCTTGCTGAGCTTTTCGAGGATCTCAGTCTGACGAAGAGAGACTTTGGCGTTCTTTGCCTTGTCATCAAAGGCGACGACCATGTACTCTACCTGAAGGCGGGTGAGGTGTCGGAGGGGAGTAAGGAGTGGCAGGGAGATGTACCTCGTCACCCCAGAGAAGTTCGTCTCCGTGTCTGTCCTTGACCCTGTCCCAAGTGTGGATGAACTGCGTGATACCGTGCTCCCTGACATGGTCGGCGTATGACTTTGCCTCGTCCCATGAGAGTGGTGTTCCAAGAAAGAGGAGGCCCATTGCGTGAGGCGGGGGGAGAATGGCGCAATCTGGACGGGGCTAAGCTGTCGTATTTGAACTGAATGGCTCAAACGTTTGTAACATCCTTACTCATAGACATCACTAGTCCGAGACTGGGATTTGTAAGAAATACAATCGGATCAGCGACACCGGCTACCTAACGTTATCATGGCGGTACACCAGATTACATAGCTAGCAACTTCCTCCGTTCGTAGTCCACTTGAGTATGATCTTGAGTGCAAGTAGAACGTGCCGCAGCGCACGCGTCCACGCATCCTCCTGGCTGAACTGCAGCTTGACCGACGCTTCCCCGATCTTGTCTTTGACGACCCTGGTCATACATCAGACTTCCAAGTCGTGCTCATCTGTCCCCACTCACTGATGAGGAAACTCGACGCTCCCGTCCTGTGACTTGACATAGTCCATTAGCTGTTTCAAGCACTCCAGGAAGGCAACCATTGCGAAATCGAATCGGCGATTGTGCAGTAATCGCCCAAGGTGTAGATCTCCAGAGCCATATAATTCATAGGTTGCCTTATCACCAGTCGTGCGTTCGATCCGTGAAAAAGATCCCATCGGGATTAAACGGTAGCTGCAAATCCCCATCAGTTTCACGTCCAATAAATTGCATCCGGCATACTTGTCAAACGCAAAGTCTAGTTTCCGCGCAATGGTATACAGTAGCAACAGCGTCTGTCCCCACGCTGCATTGATCTCTGGCCACTCCACCTGTATATTATCGTCAACATTTCTGAGAAAATAGCACCTGTGACACCCACTGGGACACTGGAAACTCGTCCCAGTCGTAGACCATTGATAGTCCCAAACACTCCATCATGACCAATGCAGAAGGCGTCGTTGTACACATTAGTACGCTCCAGTTTCTCGTACGCGGCGTAGTCTGCGGCATATGCTGCCCGCAAAGACGAAAGGAGGGTGGCCTGGCCAGCAGAGGCTAATTGTTGCTCGTTATGCGCACGCCAGAACCTAGCAAGGTTAGTCTCGACTGTAACAGTGATATATCGGAAACACAAACTCGGCTTCCTCCTCCTCCAGGAGTTGTTCTTCCAGCTCCAGCGTACGCAGCTCCTCATCGAGTTGCTCTCTTTCCCGCTCAGCTTGCCTCAGTTGCTCAATCGCCACTCGCTCCTCCGCTCGCAACTTTTCAATCTTCTTTTCCGCTTCATCCTTGCTCATGTCCTGACTCTCACGCTCCCTTTCCTTCTTTAACTCTTTTTCGAATGCCATGTAGCCATCACGCTCTTTCTTAGTCTCTTCTAGCTGCCTTTGCAAGGAGGAAAGTAGGATCTGCGTACACTCGGCGCAAAGGGGATGATCAACGTCGGCGCGTGTCGAGAGCAGATTAAAGAGGCGCGTGGTAGAACGCAAGTGGTGTGATATGGGAGCTGGATTCGGCTGATCTGGTTCAGTTTGCAAGGGCGTCGATGATGACGGCGAGGGCTGTGGCTTCGATAGTGCGTTGCTGGAATGTGGGGCGGGTCTGGGGGTAGTGTTAGGGGTTGTTGGTATGCTGCGTATGACGCTGTCCTGCAGGAGCACAAAGGATTCGTTTGGAGCCGGATAGTTGCGTTGGGGTTGTTTCCCCTGTGCACGCGATGAGAGGGGAGGTGACGATCTCGCATCGTCCTGCTGGACTGCTAGTTGCCACGCGGCCTTGGAGGCGGGGGAAGAAGGGAGGTGGGCCAGCTGTTCAGCATCATTCACATACCTCGCGCGTGTTGAGGGTGCTGCTGGGAGGGACGTGGCAAGCGTGTCATACTGAGAAGGTGAAAGGTCTACGAGAGACGCGTCAAGCTTGAGATTCCGAATGTCTGAGTGATCGTCGCCCACAGATATTTGAAACGCGTACCTGCAGAGGCTCCTTGCACTGTTGACAGACGTAACTCATCAAGCAAGTCGTGGCACTTGGCTCTGCTGTCCAACACGTTCAGGCCGTCGACGACCAATCTCGGGACCGTGGTCAAGGAAATTTGCCCCACGGCAGTCTCCGGTTGGGTCCTTCCTTCATTTTGATCAACTCATGCAAAAAACGCGTACAGGCTTATCATGCGTGTGTCCGCCTTTCGACACCAATGGACGCGCTCTCTTCCTTCCATTTTCACTGACATTTCCTCAAGCTCACATTGTGCCTTGCACTCAGTGATTTTCTGTCTCTATCTGGGGTTCCGCTATAGATCCACCTTCATATCGCACACTATTCCCCGTCTTCTGCCACACATCGTTGCGCTTAATGGCACTGCTCACATTTCCGACAGCCGCAACCCAACAACCAATATGGCTTTGGCGATACATACAGGCTCATGGCATGTATAAGAAGCCCATCTTCCAGTCTCTTGGAACACCCTTGAATCGTCTCGCCTCCTAGCCAAAACAATAGGCAAGCGTCCTATTTTTCTTGGTTGCCCATCACCAATCCATGTATAGATGGGTTCCAGACTCTTCGCACTCCTCATCGGAATAGACAACTACAAGTCTGGACGTATCTGGAACCTCGAGGCCTGTGCTGACGATGCACGTCGCATGAGGCAGTGGTTATTGCATGACTTTCAAGTTCCACCCACCAATATCGCTCTCCTTGTCAACAAGCAAGCTACCAAACGTAATATCGAGGACGTTTTCATGAGTCATCTCGTCAATAATCCCGCAATTTCTCAAGGGGATGCCATCGTTGTCTACTTTGCTGGTCACGGTAGCAACATGCCCGCGCCACGTGATTGGTGCGAGGGCAAACCTCGCCACGTTCAGGTTCTGTGCCCCTACGACCATGATACCAAGGGTCCAGAAGGCAGAGTTGCAGGCATCTCTGATCGTTCCCTGTGTTCTATGCTTGGCGAGCTCAGTGCCGTAAAGGGAGATAACATCACCCTCATCCTTGATTGTTCGTTTTCGACCTCTCAGCTAGCTGGGGATGCACACAATCGGCATGGCGTTCGATGCACCCCCACCGAGAAGGCTCGTAAGGAAGACCTTTTCAGCGGTTTGTGGAGGGGAGCCATCGGAAAGAGGTTTAACGGAGAACATGGCTTCTACCAGGTTGATTGCCCTACCCATACGTTGCTGGCAGCGTGCAAACCAGAAGAAATGGCGACAGAATGGAAAGAGGGGGGCAGGTTCACGCAGGAATTCCTGGGGATGAAAAAAGCGGTGCCACTCCACCAGCTGAAATACCTCGAAATCTCGGAGCGCATCCATCCGGCGGGTCGTGTTTTACAGCACCCAGTCTGCTTAGGCCAACATCAGCATCGTGTGCTCTTCGATGGCATTCCTTTCGTCTCGGATATGAACTTTGTTCCGGTAGAAGGGGACGGTGATCGCTTGCGCCTCCACGTGGGTGCAATGCATGGTGTTGTGGAGGGAACTGAATTTAGCGTTCATTCACACAACCGCTTTGGGTCATTGAACCCGTCGCTCGATAGCTGCCGGGTGTATGAGGTACACTCAACGTGGTCCCTCGCCAGGCGTGAAAGCATCAACAAACATGGTGGTCAAGGGTCCTGGGCACGTATTACGCGGTGGAACACGCGCACTCCTTTTCGTGTCCACATGAAGAAGACCTTTTCATCTATTTTCCGTCACCTTTTCTGCCGCCCAAACCCCGAAGAACTGGACGGCATACCCCTCAGAGACGGGCTCAACATTGTCGAGGTGGAGAATTCCACCCTAGCTGACATATCTGTCGGGGTACGTTCTCGAGCCGTTCAAGTGCAGGCCCTCAATCAGTTCGCGCCCTCCCATCCTTCTGTGGTAACGATAGAGAAGAAGGATAAAGAACGATCAGCACTCATCCTAGACGAAGCTGCCCGCTATCATATGCATCTCAGCCGCATAAACCCCGAAAACCCCTTTCGAGATCACATCCAACTCGAGCTTTATATCGTCGATCCTCAGAGCCAAAGGCGGGTTGGACAGAATCTCTTAGCCAATGGAAAAGCTGACCTTGTGCGTGCACGAGGTAATTCATACGCCGTTGTTCTTCGAAATCATTCGGACAGGGATCTCTGGCCGTATCTTGCCTATATGGATTCCAATGGAGTTGATATCCACCTTCTGTATCACCCGCGACCGTCCTCACCGACTCCAACTCTGCCGAAGCACGGAAGCCTAGAGATTGGGCTGGGGTCTTGCTCTCTACCTCGGCTCGACTCTGGCTTCTTGAAACTGTTCGTGTCCACTTCGTACACTTCCTTCGGAATCTTAGAGCAGAGCGCGACCGCCACCCAACATTCTGACGCGGAGCCCTTCGTTCCTCACGTCCCTCGACCTGCCAGCGACGGTCATGGATGGGACACTGCTCTCGCCATCTTGA